>CM040245.1:12921452-13169130 GCA_022545495.1 Chrysanthemum lavandulifolium
ACTAAGTATAGTTGAAACTCGTGTCCAAATGACTTTGGAGTCCGACCTTTTGCTTTTCACGAGCACGAGTTCGGGTTGTTGAACCACAACCTCATCGGGGACCACCGATGGTTCATCATCGGGACCTCGATACACCGATGTCATGAGTTCCATTAGGAATCCTCGACTTGGTCAGGGACCGATGAGAATCTATTCTCATCAAAATATGCATCCTTGATTCAATTATTGTGTTAAGCGAAACATGTTCATTAGGTTCAATAACATAGAACCTAAAAGCCTTGGAATGCTCGGCATATCCAACAAAGATGCGATCAATGCCTCTTTCACCCAAAGTCTTTTGTTTTGGATCGGGAGTCTTACAGCGCCCTACAACCCCAAACCTTGAGATAATTCAGGTTGGGTTTCTTTTTAGTCCGAGTTCATAAGGGTAACCTTGTTCCTTTTGTTGAGAACTCTATTTAGCAAATAGCAAGTCGTTAACATAGCTTCACCCGGAACCCTTGACTCGATCTGAATTGGACAACATGGAATTAACCATCTCCTTGACACCGTTTTTCCTTTCGGAAATACCATTTCTTTGAGGAGTATAAAGGCGATCGTTTCATGGATTATTCCAACAGATGAAATCTTGAGTATCCATGTACTCACCTCCCTATCGTCCTTAATCTTTTGATTGAAGACCCAGTTGTAATTCAACTTGCTTTAAACACTTTGAATTTATCTAATGCTTCATCCTTGGTATGTAATAAATAGACATAACAAAATCTAGAAGCATCATCAATAAATGTCACAGTACTTCTTATTCCCCAAAGAAGGAGTGGCATGCAAATCACACAGTCACTGTGAATAAGCTCAAGATATTAGTCTCACGACTAACACCCCGAAAGGGTTTCTTGGTTATCTTGGTCAACATGCAAGTTTTACACTTTTCGGTGTCCATGTCAAAGCGAGGATTAAACCATCCTAGACATATCTTGCATCCTTTTATAGCGAACATGACCAAGTCTAGCATGCCGAGGTTAGAATCGGTCGATCATATGTGGTCACAAAAGTCGAAATAACACTTGTCGGTGGTAATATTAAGCCCGAACATTTGATTACATAAATAACCAAAACCAATAAAAACACCACATTTAGAAAGAACAAATTTATCGATTCAATAACTTGTTTATATCCATGATTATTCAAAACACTACTTGAAACCAAGTTTTTCCTTATATCGGGAACATGAATAACATTAAACAAAGTTACAATCTTTCGAACTAAACCTAAGATCTACACAACCACGACCATGCACCAAGGTCGTTGACTCATTTCCCATGTGAAGAATAGAACCATCATTCGGTGACTCATAAGTCTTGAACCGACTTCTATCTTTGCACACATGAAGCTGTTGCACGAGTCAACCCACCACGCAACATCATCATCCCGCACATAAAGGATTCGGATACATATGTAACATAATAAATCGAAAAGACTTATTAAACATATTCGACCTTTCGGTGAGTTGGTGAACCACCACCCACGAACCATTAGTGCACGATCCATTGGCTTTACCACCAATTTTAACACCCTTGCGGTCCCTTTTAATGTGACCGGACTTGCCACATTTCCAACAAGTAGGTGTTGCCTTCTTGTTAGGATCTCGCCTTGTGTTGTCATGATACTTGCGTTTGCCTTTGTTGTCATTGTACCGGTAGAGTTGTTATGCTCTACCATATTGACAACAGATGGTCCAAGACATTGCTACTTTTGGCTTGTCATTATCACGCACCTTGAGAGATTCCTCAATATGCGGATGATCGCCCAACTCAACCGAGTTAACTCCTCCTTCATATGTTTCAAGGTATGCTTGAAATCTTTCCATGAAGGAGGAGTTTGTCAATGACACAAGAGACTTTGATAGCCTCATCCATGTTCATTTGGTGTTGTGTAAACCTTCCAAGTATTCCAAGAAGTTCATTGTATTGTTCCATAACCGGTCTTGAATCGGTCATTTTGTAATTTGTGAAATTACTAACAAGGAACTTCTTACTTGATGCATCCTCGACCATATATTTGGCATCCAAGGAATCCACAGTTCTTTGAAAGATTCAAAGTTCGATAAATATCAAAGAGAATCGAGACATACCATTGAGAATAAGACCTCTGCATATGTAGTCATCATTCTCCCACTTGCTCCTCCTCCCGATCGCTCCACGGTAGCATCATCACCATCATCGAGGAATTGGAGTAGTCGGCACATAGACCACACTCATGCTTGACGACAAGAAGTGCATCTTCTTTCGCCACCTCCTAAAGTCCACCCTTCAAACTTGTCCGACTTAGCAAAGTTTGAAGCCATGTGTTTCATTGCGGTTGCCATTGATTATCACAGAATAGTTTACTTTGATTGTTGGTGGTTATTCGTCCCAAAGCGGTGAAGATAATCAATTCGGAGAAATGTGCAACTCTTGACAGAAACAAACAAAGCTGTTAGTAATAACAGATACCACTGGTGGTTACGGATATCACTTGGAATCGTGTGATCACTTTCCAAAGTAAACTATTCGACCCTAATGCCTGGGTATCACGAATATCTACTTGGGATAAGACCAAATGCAGTTAGAGAATTAGGCACAATTCTATAACCCTTGCGCTTATAAGTGCTTAGTGTTTTCTGTGTATTCTTCATGCATGTCCAGATCTCCTATTTATAAGAGATTACTCTTGACCGTTCCAATGGAATTATGAGTATTAATCGGCCCATTAATAGCCTCATAATCATCCCTATTATAGCCGTTAGTGGTTACATGACCAATTAAGCGTGGTCATAATGATGCGATTGTAAGCGTCATTTATCGATGCTTATATCGATACTTTTATAGTGCTTTCGGTGGTTACAGCGATTCGATTGAAACGCCATCGCTTCGATGTAAACACACCTTCGATGAGATACCACCCGGTGGAAACATCGATCTGTTGAAATCTTGCTTTAGTGGAAACAGCGATAATCGGTGTTAACCACAACGAGACTTTCACCAAGCACTACTAATACTTACCACTATTAGAGTCAGGGTGTTCATGGACCTAATGGGTGTACACTCCGTACCTCCTAACCCATTACAAGGTGTGAACCATCCCACAAGTGCACTAAATTTTCCAACAACCTGATTAAGCCCATTATAAATTTTCTATCTTTGATTATTTAACTTGATATAAAGAAGGTAAGACTAACCCGTACGGATGACACAACTCCTATATCAAATTCCTAAGTAACAAAAAATTAGATTTGCAAACTTTATAAACGATTGAAGTGCCTTATAAATTTTGTTTGCACTTAATACTATGTTTTTAGCCAAGATGTTGACATTTATGTACTTCATGTTTTGTAGAATCTCATTATATAAAAGAAAGTTTTTTAGGGTTAGACTTTTTAGAAATGCCTGTTAAAATATGGTGATAACATTCACAATACCATTTAATACATGTCTTCTATTTGTCAAAAGTCAAAACTATCTACACGCAAAAGAAGACACACACGCATCCATTGGCGGAGATAAAAGGGTACGAGGGGCAGGTGCCCCTCAGCGAAAAAAATTGTAGTGTAAAATTTTAAAAATATTTGACTTTTTTCGTAATTTGCCCCTGTAGATATCAATTTATATTGTAGCTTCTAAAATGTATTAAAGTGTGCCCCTCGACCAAATTTTTTGGCTCCGCTCCTGCATGCATCATCTTAACATCATCAACTCCTATGACAAAATATCCGACAACCTTCACAGATCACAAATTTTATTTTATTTATTTATTATTTATTATTTTTTTAACTTTATATTATACTTTTAAGAAGTGATGAAAAAAGCCTGGTCGATAAATCGCTATATAGGCGTAAATCAGGCACTCGTCTTTTTGATTTATGCAAATTGGTCAAACAAAGCAGTCAACGATGGTCAACGGTAGTTCGATGGCAGTCAATGATAGTTAAACTAGTCAGAAACCTGCAAATCTCGCTGAAAACTTGTTTTCATCACTTATAGTCGATGTTTATATCAATTACAAGTTGTTTTTTAAGGCAGATCTTGCCGAAAACAAAAGAGTATATCCCTCTCCCTTAGTGTCTTTCCACTTCCGTCGTTCATGTGACAATCCGTACTTTCAGGTCATTTCTCGACACCGTTCATGTCTCATTATTCCAACATTTTAGTAAACTTGGTTTACTTGTTTCAAATTCGCGTAACCTTGGAGGTTTAGCGGCGAATTCATGATCATGACATCACGTACATTTCATATGGACTAAGATTAGTCTACATTTCATGGACATCATGTGCATTTCATGAGTACATTCACGACATTTCATTTCACTTTATACGCGTAATTTTTATATTTAATAAACTTTATCGCGTGAGTTTTATTTTGTATATTTAACCCGTTACTTTCAAAAATGATCCCGAAGTATTTTTAAACTTACATTTAGTTTATAAAAACTATATTTTTAGTTTTCCTAGTGTTTCAAATTTATTTGGTACTTAAATCGTTAAAATTTAATTATTACGTCGTTTTCTTAAAATTATACGATAATTATTTTATCACCGAGTTTCACAAAGAAAGTATTTTACAATTTTATTATATCATTGCAATCTATTTTGACCTATTAAAAGTTACTTGTACCAAAAACTTTCATTCACCTTAACTTAACTTTGTTTTAACTTACACATTTCTTATACTTTTGTTAAATGTTTACAAATATATACAAGTAATAGTTTGAAAAAAAAAAAAAATATATATATTTGAGGGACAATAATCCCCAAAAATCCGGCCATAGGGGGGGTAAGTCCTTGATTGGTAGATTTTTCAAAGGTATAGATTTATATAAAATCTTCATTTCACTTCATTCATTTTTCACTTCACTTATCCTCAATAATTTTCACACATTCAAGATATTTCCTCTCTTTTCTTGCTCTCTAAAATCCGGCCATTCAAGAGTGTACAAGGGGATCAACAAATTTTGCTAGCTCAAGTGTTTTAACAACCTAGTTATATCCTTTATATGGTTTTGAAATAAAAACCAAGGATATTTAAGTTAATCCTTGTTACCTACACCTCATCACTATCACTTGTAAGCATGTTTTATCATCCTCATGTTTCCTTTTCATTTCATATGCTTCTTTTCATTTTGGAGCTTATATGCATGTTATGTGATTTATACCATTTATTTCATGATTTATTGAGTTATATAAATATATTGGTCATCCTATAAATATTCCCATGGTATTCTTTGGTCTTGATGGTGATTAGGAACCCATGACACCCTAAGAAGGTGTATGGTAGGATTAGATTAGCTTTGGAGTTGATTTGAAGGGATTAGAATAGGTTTTGTCCGAGAAAAACTATTTTCGTAAACTATATTTTGTGATCTGTCCTTAAAACGAATTTCTGGAAAAACCCACTGATGGTACGACATTTTGGCCTTGATAATTAGAAAATATACTTTAAAACGAATCCGTGGCCGCTTGAACGGATAAAAACGGAGTTATAACGAAGCCGTGGTGAATTTTTAAAGTTTGACGACGAAACGTAACTTTTTCTGAAAAATCAGCTTGCTGTTTCTGTACATTTCGGTTCAAAAACGAGCCTTAAGCTTCACAAATTATTTCGACTTATCAAAAATATATTAGTTTACTTCGATACGAAGCTAAGGACATATTTTACGTGAAAGCGGACTTGAAACGACAAATATATGCACGTTTTATAAAGTTGCCGTAACTATTATTTTACGAAAAATTATATTATTTCTACGATTCAAGTAATTCATTAGTTGTAAGGGCTATGTTTGCGCGTTTTAACTATGATGCAAAACTTTTTATAATGAAGTGTCTTCTAGTAAAATCAAGTTCATCGGCCATATTTTTCAAAACAAAAAGCCGTTTGTCAAGCGGAGTCATAGTGAATTATTTACGGATGTTCAAACATTGGCGAAACTCATTTTACGCACACAATTAACAAAACCACCAACTTTAGCCCTTGATATCTTTATGATCGAGACCTTTTGAGCGAAAATTCTGAACTGAAACTTTTAGATATCGATACAAACTTTCCAAAACCGTCGAGTTCGTTCTCTAACGATCGACGTACACCATTTTACTGCTAGTTTTCCAAAGCCATTTTGTTAATTTCAAGAAAATTCGACGACATTGTTTTGCGACGAAAAGTAGTAATTTCACCAAAATCGTTATAAAACCATTGTAGGATGACATTTTGGCGTAAAACTTGTAAAGTCATTTTGAAGGGTCAAGGCGTCAAAAGAGTATTTTTCGACGACGAGTAATATTTTCAAAACCGTAAATGGTATAAATAACATTGAAGTGCATGCATAACATTACATTGCAACTCATTACATATCATATCATTCGTAATAGGTCATTTACGAGATTCACGCTATACCTCGGTGTATCCACTTTTGCCATCGCATTATTGTCCATGTGAGTTTTCATAGCCCTACTTTTACTTGTTTTCATAAGCTGTTTTGGGGAGATACATGCTCAACTATTTTTATGACTATCATGATTATTTGAAACTACATGTTTAAGCGAACTTAATGTTTAGTCATATCCTACATTATAAATCATTGATTGAATGTCTTGGGATTATCATTGGATTTGAATGTCTTGGGATTACCATTGTCTTGAATGTCTTGGGATTATCATTGAATTTGAATGTCTTGGGATTATCATTGATTTGAATGTCTTGGGATTACCATTGTCTTTGAATTTCTTGGGATTATCATTGTCTTTGAATGTCTTGGGATTATCATTGTCTTTGAATGTCTTGGGATTATCATTGTCTTTGAATGTCTTGGGATTATCATTGGCTATACATATCTTGGCAATGGGTTGTGAACACACAGTTGCAAGTTTTGTATGGGCGGGACTTGAACCGAGTGGATTCACAATGCCTTTCTTTGCATAAACGATTTCTAAAGGCTTTACATTTCAAAACAAACTCTATGAACTCACTCAACCTTTGTGTTGACACTTTTAGCATGTTTTATCTCGGTATCTAAGGCATTCACTTCATGGAATGCATTTGGACACATCATGGAGTCGTGGTGACGACGCGTCTCACTGGGTTTTACGTGCTTTAAAAACATCGTTTGAATTGTAACAAACTTATTTCCGCACAAGTTGATTTACATTTGGGACCTACTTTGTAAACTCGATTGTTTTATTAAATCAAACGATGTATTTTCCAAACGACACTTTAGGTCGTTCAATATAACTGTGATTGTGATGCTATGACGATCAATCCCGTGAATTCCATTCATTGCAAAGCAGTAATTTGGGGTGTGTGATTGGCATCGAGCTTGATTATAGAGAACTAGGTTGCATCATTGACCCTAGACTATAACTACATCATCATAGCATCTTATCATTTCATCACAAGTACATGTTCACTTCACATGCGGTCATTACGTACATTTTTCGAGTTATTCACTTTCATTTCAAAACGATTGTCACATGGATGCCCTTAAATACCCATCCCATTATCCTTTTCTCATACTCTAACGTGGAGAATTCCTTGTCATTCCCTATCACAATTTTTATATCAATTGACTCATCACCGATAACGTCGAATACCGAGATAAACCTTTAAATAGGGCGAAGTCGCTCTCACTCCTTTGTTTCACCACTAACATGTCGAGTTACACTTTATTCACACATTAAGTCTCTAAACCATCATACATTGAAGCACTTACAACACCTCATAACCCATCTTTTTGGAACCCGTCGATCATTTTGAAAAATAACCTCAAACTTATCATTCTTATCACATTTCTTTGGGCGTTTATTATTAACATCGGACTTTGCTCGTCTCACATTTCCTATTGTTTTGAAGAAGATATGGCAAGAAAGCTACACGAAATGACTCAAGCGGCTATTCAAAAGTTGGTAAGGGATAGTGTAGCGAGGCATTAAGGATTGAAAAGAACGAGCGACAATAGCTACTATTATCGAGGCCGGAGTTAAGAGCTGCTACTGCTTTCAAAGCTGCGAGACTTGCTTACATCAAAAGGTTTCAAGAGTTGATCGTTCTTTGTCCGACTATGGTTTCGGACAAGGAGAAACTATTGAAAAATTTCATTGGAGGACTTTCACAAAATATCCAAGGAGATGAAACTTCTTTCGATCCACAAACCATTGAAGAATCTACCGTATTACTCAAATACTCATGGCCCAAGTTGTGAAAAGGAAAACATTATCAACAATAACCACCACAACAATAACAACAATCACACCATCAACAACAATCACAACCGCACCAACTACCACAATAACCAAAACAACAACTACAACGACGATAACCAAATCAACCCCAACAAAAGAAAATGGGAAGGCGACCAAGGAGGTTATAACAACAACAACCAAAACCGTAACACTAACCATCACCAACAATGAATAGAAGACAAGAAGCGCGGGGTTTATGTTCTTTGCACAAACAAAGGAAAGAACTTACATCGAAACTTACCACGATGTCATCAATGCACGCTACATCATGATGGTCCATGTGGTATATGCTTTATCTGTCAAAAGTGGGACACCTTGCTAAGGGCGCAAAGGAAAAGGATATCTTGGAACACACCCACTATGTACTAGATGTAACTTTCATCACTCGGTCTTTGCCACCTTAAGTGCCACAAATGCCAAACACCGGACATCTAACAAGGGATTGTAAAGGTAAAGCCGTAGTCGCATGCTTCGGATGTGGGAGCAAGGACACTATCGGAATCAATGTCCTCAAAAACAAGGTCAACAAGTCGAAGGTGCTCATGGGAATGTATATATGTTAGAAGGAACTCGTCAAGGTATCAACGACGCGGAAGACTGAAGAAGTTCGGAAACTAACAGTCTTATCTCTTCTTATGTGCCATGTTGTACTAAGTTTATGTTTTCCATCGTATCCGAATCTTTATAACTTAACGATGTACTACTTTTGCTAAACCACTCGTTGTAAAATATTCTCATCTATCGTACTTCATTTTCATTCCGATTTGTTATTATTTACGAGGATTTTAATTCTTTTTACTTTAACTATCATTTAACGACACTTCTCCATGTCTTTTCTCCTCGATGTTCATCACAATTTTAACAACATTGACCCAACACCAAACAAACATATGAGTCGATTAGTCCAAGCATTTCATAGTTACTCCTAAATTATACATAGCGATCACCTATGTCTAATTCGGGAAGAATCATGCAATGAAGGGAGTAGTAGTCTTATATGAGTAAGCAATTCCGTGTCGAGCCAAATTTTCAAAGATTTTCTTCAAAACCACTTGTTTCCAGTTTGATCCGCGTGGCAGTTCTTGTTTGATGAGTTGCAAAGATCGAGCTAGAAACAAGTTGTTACCTAAACCGATTTAGCCTAATCTCATGACAGTTCTTGTTTGATGAGTTGTGAGATTAAGTAAAATCGGTTACCAAAAGTCTTTGAGGGTTTTGCTCGGGAATGGGAAAGTTTGCTACATCAAACCCTAACCACGAGAGACCAACACGAACCGAATTCGGGGATGAATTCCTTTTTGATGGGCGAATGTGACAATCCGTACTTTCGGTCATTTCGACATAATTCATGTCTCATTATTCCAACATTTTAGTAAACTTGGTTTACTTGTTTCAAATCGCGTAACCTTGGAGGTTTAGCGGCGAATTCATGATCATGACATCACGTACATTTCATATGGACTAAGATTAGTCTACATTTCATGGACATCATGTGCATTTCATGAGTACATTCACGACATTTCATTTTCACTTTATACGCGTAATTTTTATATTTAATAAACTTTATCGCGTGAGTTTTATTTTGTATATTTAACCCGTTACTTTCAAAAATGATCCCGAAGTATTTTTAAACTTACATTTAGTTTATAAAAACTATATTTTTAGTTTTCCTAGTGTTTCAAATTTATTTGGTACTTAAATCGTTAAAATTTAATTATTACGTCGTTTTTCTTAAAAATTGTACGATAATTATTTTATCACCGAGTTTCACAAAGAAAGTATTTTTACAATTTTTATTATATCATTGCAATCTATTTTGACCTATTAAAAAGTTACTTGTACCAAAAACTTTCATTCACCTTAACTTAACTTTGTTTTAACTTACACATTTCTTATACTTTTGTTAAATGTTTACAAATATATACAAGTAATAGTTTGAAAAAAAAAAATATATATTTGAGGGACAATAATCCCCAAAAATCCGGCCATAGGGGGGGTAAGTCCTTGATTGGTAGATTTTTCAAAGGTATAGATTTATATAAAATCTTCATTTCACTTCATTCATTTTCACTTCACTTATCCTCAATAATTTTCACACATTCAAGATATTTCTCTCTTTTCTTGCTCTCTAAAATCCGCCATTCAAGAGTGTACAAGGGGATCAACAAATTTTGCTAGCTCAAGTGTTTTAACAACCTAGTTATATCCTTTATATGGTTTTGAAATAAAAACCAAGGATATTTAAGTTAATCCTTGTTACCTACACCTCATCACTATCACTTGTAAGCATGTTTTTATCATCCTCATGTTTCCTTTTCATTTTCATATGCTTCTTTTCATTTTTGGAGCTTATATGCATGTTATGTGATTTATACCATTTATTTCATGATTTATTGAGTTATATAAATATATTGGTCATCCTATAAATATTCCCATGGTATTCTTTGGTCTTGATGGTGATTAGGAACCCATGACACCCTAAGAAGGTGTATGGTAGGATTAGATTAGCTTTGGAGTTGATTTGAAGGGATTAGAATAGGTTTTGTCCGAGAAAAACTATTTTCGTAAACTATATTTTGTGATCTGTCCTTAAAACGAATTTCTGGAAAACCCACTGATGGTACGACATTTTGGCCTTGATAATTAGAAAATATACTTTAAAGCGAATCCGTGGCGCTTGAGCGGATAAAAGCGGAGTTATAACGAAGCCGTGGTGAATTTTTAAAGTTTGACGACGAAGCGTAACTTTTTAGAAAAATCAGCTTGCTGTTTCGTACATTTCGGTTCAAAAGCGAGCCTTAAGCTTCACAAATTATTTCGACTTATCAAAAATATATTAGTTTACTTCGATACGAAGCTAAGGACATATTTTACGTGAAAACGGACTTGAAACGACAAATATATGCACGTTTTATAAAGTTGCCGTAACTATTATTTTCTCGAAAAATTATATTATTTCTACGATTCAAGTAATTCATTAGTATGTAAGGGCTATGTTTGCGGCGCTTTTAACTATGATGCAAAACTTTTATAACGAAGTGTCTTCTAGTAAAATCAAGTTCATCGGCCATATTTTTCAAAACAAAAAGCCGTTTGTCAAGCGGAGTCATAGTGAATTATTTACGGATGTTCAAACATTGGCGAAACTCATTTTACGCACAATTAACAAAACCACCAACTTTAGCCCTTGATATCTTTATGATCGAGACCTTTTGAGCGAAAATTCTGAATCGAAACTTTTAGATATCGATACAAACTTTCCAAAACCGTCGAGTTCGTTCTCTAACGATCGACGTACACCGCTTTACTGACTAGTTTTCCAAAGCCATTTTGTTAATTTCAAGAAAATTCGACGACATTGTTTTGCGACGAAAAGTAGTAATTTCACCAAAATCGTTATAAAACCATTGTAGGATGACATTTTGACGTAAAACTTGTAAAGTCATTTTGAAGGGTCAAGGCGTCAAAAGAGTATTTTTCGACGACGAGTAATATTTTCAAAACCCGTAAATGGTATAAATAACATTCGAAGTGCATGCATAACATTACATTGCAACTCATTACATATCATATCATTCGTAATAGGTCATTTACGAGATTCACGCTATACCTCAGTGTATCCACTTTTGCCATCGCATTATTGTCCATGTGAGTTTTCATAGCCCCTACTTTTACTTGTTTTCATAACTGTTTTGGGGGAGATACATGCTCAACTATTTTTATGACTATCATGATTATTTGAAACTACATGTTTAACTGAACTTAATGTTTAGTCATATCCTACATTATAAATCATTGGACTGAATGTCTTGGGATTATCATTGGACTGAATGTCTTGGGATTACCATTGTGCTGAATGTCTTGGGATTATCATTGGACTGAATGTCTTGGGATTATCATTGGACTGAATGTCTTGGGATTACCATTGTCTTTGAATGTCTTGGGATTATCATTGTCTTTGAATGTCTTGGGATTATCATTGTCTTTGAATGTCTTGGGATTATCATTGTCTTTGAATGTCTTGGGATTATCATTGTTTGAATGTCTTGGGATTATCATTGGCTATACATATCTTGACAATGGGTTGTGAACACACAGGTTGCAAGTTTTGTATGGGCGGGACTTGAACCGAGTGGATTCACAATGCCTTTCTTTGCATAAACGATTTCTAAAGGCTTTACATTTCAAAACAAACTCTATGAACTCACTCAACCTTTGTGTTGACACTTTTAGCATGTTTTATCTCGGTATCTAAGGCATTCACTTCATGGCATGCATTTGGACACATCATGGAGTCGTGGTGACGACGCGTCTCACTGGGTTTTACGTGCTTTAAAAACATCGTTTGAATTGTAACAAACTTATTTCCGCACGTTGATTTACATTTGGGACCTACTTTGTAAACTCGATTGTTTTATTAAATCAACGATGTATTTTCCAAACGACACTTTAGGTCGTTCAATATAACTTGTGATTGTGATGCTATGACAATCAATCCCGAATTCCATTCATTGCAAAATGTAATTTGGGGTGTGACGTTTCAGAACAAACTTTGTTAAATTTTGGGGTGATAATCTGTGGCAAACTTATCATTCTATCAATTGCTAATGGCTTTCAAGTTATGGTTCATTGCGGGATTAATGGGGCTAAACTTGGACAAAGGATAAAAGATTTAAAGTTCCAAGATGTTCATTTCTTTGAAGCTTTCATCGTTTCTGGCGATGAGTCATTTATAGCCGTAGAGGGTCTTAGTGGAACTTAATCTCTATTTAATAAATCCCTTAATCTAGGGTTACGAGACACTGAGTGTGCGATCTTTTGTATCACTCTCTTCTCTTCTTTCGATCATTTCACCGATCTTGTCTTGTCTTTACATTTACATGATTATTGTCTCATTGACATTAATCTAATCTTGTAACATTTGGATACTATTGTAAACTTAATCTGTCGACTATTGCGACTTAGATCCGAATAAAGGTTCTATTGTTGATCTTGTGTTGCCTATACTTTGCACATGGTATCGTAGCTACAGCTCATTGATTCCTTGCAACAAATTGGTGGTTTGGGGTTATTGCTACTAGCGTAATCACTGGTTAGCTTCTACTTACAATTAGCCCTAGACTAAGTGAATCTAGGGTAATTGTGACTTGTTCTTCCGCTGCATATTTCTCTGTAAGTCTAAGTCTTATCCTTTCTTCAAACATACAGTACTTAAGTCTTTGTGGGTGCAAACGGGTAGACTAACATCTTGATCTGCCACCTTTGAGTGGTATGAATACCTGCTCTGGTTTACCCTAGTCCACAGGCTTGGTACCTGTTGTTTCTTAAATTCAAGGTCTTATTTCTCTGTCTATTTGGTCTTATTATTATATTTGTCTGTCTTATTGCTTGAATTATGGCTAGTGGTGATGATAATATTGGTGGCTCTTCCACTGAGAAAAGCTTATCCCTTGGTGATGCTTTGTATTTGCATCCTAATAATACCAATGGCACTCCCATTATTTCTATTAAACTCAACGAACCGAAAATTATAAAATATGGAATATGGCCATGACTTTTGCTTTAAGGAACCATAATAAGTTAGGGTTTATTGATGGTACTTGCATAAGAGATGATTCGAACCCTAGTCTTGATAATCAATGGGATACTTGTAACTCGGTTGTGGTCACTTGGATTCTTAATTCTCTCACGAACTATTTCTTTGGTGCTATATATGCTAAAGCGCTTATGAAATGTGGAATGATCTTAAAGATACCTATGATAAGGTTGATGGTTCAACTATCTTTAATTTGCATAAAAATATAAACTCTCTTAGTCAAAGTGGGTCCTCTCTTGCGATTATTATAACAACCTTAACTCTTTATGGAAACAATTTGATTGTATGATCACTTGCCTCCTCGCACTTGTGAGGTGCAAAACATTTTGAAAAACATAATCACTAATCAAGTTAATGCAATTTCTTACGGGTCTTGATGACTCCTATGTCCCCATCGAAGCAATATTTTAACCGAGATCCTTTACCTAATGTCAAAACTGCTTTTCGTTGTCTCGGAGAAGAATCTCAAAGAAATGTTTCATCCGGGAATAGCTCGCTAAACCCAATGCTACGACCTTTGCCGCAAAAACGTCGATGGTGGAAAATTGTTTGATAACAAAAAGGATTTAACAACAACAATTTTAAAAGTTCGGTTTTAATGTCGGTAATACTCAAACAACAGAGGACCAAACATGAATCTCAAATGTACTAATTGCAAAAACACGGTCATCTTGTTGATAGATGCTATGATCTGGTTGGTTATCCTGCTGGATATGTCAAAAGGAATTTCAACTCTAAAACCTTCAGCAATAACAATGTTTCTGCTATGATACTAATGATAATAGTGCTAGCAACTCTAGCAACTCTCCTGTCTCTTTGTCTAATGAACAGCTCTCCAGACTTATGAGTCTTCTTAACGACAACAATGTGTCTTCTGCTAATGCCAACATGGCAGGTAAAAATTTTCAGGAACCTTCTTTAATGGCAGTGTTAAGTTTAACATAAACTTCAACAAATTTTTCAACAACAACACAAAAAATTTAACTGGAAACATCAGTCTTGGTTGGATTGTTGACTCTGGTGCTAATCAGCACATGACTGTATCTGCCAAATTTTTAATTAATGTTGTTAACATTTCGAATCTTGGCCTAAGTGTTGGACATCCCAATGGTACTCAGGCCCTAATCACTAAAATTGGTGACTTAAAAGTCAATAAAGACCTTACCCTTTTTGATGTTCGGTTGTTCCCGAGTACAATGTCGGTCTGTCTCTGTTCATAAGATTGCTAGAGACAATAAGATGTTTGTTGGGTTTAATGAATCTAATTGCTATATCTGAGATTTACATCAAAAAGGATTGTGGGATTGGTAAACAATGCAATGGGTTATATATGTTTGATATTGATTCTACATGTAAGATTACTTCTAATAACGCATATCTGTTTGTCATGTTTCTAGAAATCTTTGGCATCAAAGACTTGGTCATCCCTCGACCAAGTCCTACACATACTTAAACCCACTCTTAAATTTGACAAGACATCCGAAACCTGATCATCTCTCGAGATACTTGTAATAAAGCTAAACAAACCAGGGAACCATTCCTCTAAGTGAACATAAATCAACTAAACTTGGTCAACTTGTTCATCTTGATGTATGGGGACCATATAAAGTGACTAGCAGAGATGGTTACAAATACTTTTAACAGTTGTTGATGACTATTCCGAGGCGGTGTGGGTTTATATGCTTAAGGGAAGGATGATGTTTATGTTTCCATTGTTAACTTTACTCATATTCTATCAAATCAATTTGAACACAATGTCAAGATTTTTAGAAGTGATAATGGGACGTAATTTGTCAATAATAAACTTCAACATTTTTTCATGAAAGCAGAATTTTACATCAAACCTCTTGTGTTTATACACCACAACAAAATGGTATTGCGAGAAAGGAAACATAGGCATCTCCTTAATGTAGCTAGATCCCTTATGTTTCGTGGGAATTACCTTTATATCTATGGCCCGAATGTGTTCTAACTACGCCTATGTCATAAACAGGTTACCTCTTCGATTCTATCCGCAAGTCCCCTTCTCCCTTGTGTATGGGCATGACCCTTCACTCTTTCTCCTTAGAGTCTTTGGGTGCTTATGCTATGCCACCATTCTCAACATCTCGATAAATTTGGTAGTAGGTCCGAAAAATGTGTCCTTATTGGTTACTCAA
This sequence comes from Chrysanthemum lavandulifolium, assembly GCA_022545495.1. Taxonomy (NCBI): domain Eukaryota; kingdom Viridiplantae; phylum Streptophyta; class Magnoliopsida; order Asterales; family Asteraceae; genus Chrysanthemum; species Chrysanthemum lavandulifolium. The sequence goes on from CM040245.1 coordinate 12,937,472, forward strand.
ATGAAAAGAAAGGCTATAAACTCTTAAGCCTAGAAACAAAAATATCTTTTACCCGAGATGTCAAATTTTATGAAACTGTTTTCCTTCAAATGAAAAATACTTTGTCAAAATCTTTTGTTGAAACTTACCAAAAGATTTAAATCACAAAAATTTCTTTGACTCACAAATAAGTCCCAATGATGAAGGGAGAGTGACATTCTATGATGATGGCACAGTGGTAAGTCATCCTACTAGGATTGACAAACCGGTTGCAACATCTATAGATGATAATACACACCCCGAGGGCACCATATCACATGAATCACATCCTTCTAATGCATCTTCCGATTCTGCGATACTACACCGATTCTCTTGAACAAGAAAGAGGCTTGCCACCATTCTCGCTAGAAGGTCAACCGAGTCTCTAAGTTGCCAGTAATCTTAACGACTTTATTGTAGAGGAAAAGTCAAATATGGTGTTGAAAAGGTTGTTAATTACTCTAATCTTAACAAAGATAATTCTTGCTTTGCATCTAGTCTTAATAAAAGTATTGAACCTACATTATGAAGAAGCTATCCTTGATAGTAATTGGGTTGATGCTATGAACTCGAAATTGAGGCCTTAAATGAAAACCATGCTTGGGATATAACCGATCTACCTCCTAATAGAACTCCTATTGGGTACAAATGGATCTTTAAAATCAAATATAAAGCCAATGGTGAAGTTGATAGATACAAGGCTAGATTAGTTGTTAAAGGTTATAACCAAAGGAAGGAATAGACTATGATGAAACTTTTCCCTGTTAGAAAATGTTCTTCGTTAGATGTCTCATTGCCTTATCTCGTAAAAACAAATGGCCTCTTTTTCAACTTGATGTTAACAATGCTTTCTTGTATGGAGATCTTGATGAGGATATCTATATGACCATCCCAAGGGTTCGTAATGAGAACAATAAAATAAAGTTTGTAAACTTGTCAAGTCTCTATATGGCCTAAAACAAGCTCCCGAAATGGAATGAAAAACTTGTCGTTGTTTTAAAAGAAAATAAATTTGTTCAATCATTAATGATCACTCCTTGTTCACCAAAAGAGAATAACAAGTTTATTGCTCGCTTGTTTATGTGGATGATATTGTTCTTACTGGAAGCGTATTGATGAGATAAATCTTTTAAAGAGGTTCTAAAATCCAAATTTCATATCAAAGACTTGGGAAATCTAAAATATTTCCTTGGCATTGAGGTTTTAAAAGCGGAATGACATTTGTCTTTCTCAAAGAAAATATTGTCTTAAACTCCTCAAAGAATTTGGTATTCTTGGGTGCAAACTCGTGTCCACCCTATGGAACCCAACTCGTGCTTCCATACATTCCCACCGCCGATGACCCTTGCTTGTCAACATCATTGGTTATCGGGTTACTTGGGAAACTTATCTATCTCACTCATACAAGACGACATCTCATACTCGGTTCATTGTGCGGCACAATATATGCATTCTCCTTAAAATCTCATCCGTATGTGCCTCAATGTTCGAGATATCTAAAAGGAGCTCCGTGAAAAGGTCTAAGGTACAATTTCAAAGAACTCGAAAATCATCTTGAAGGATATAGTGATCTTGATTGGGCCAAATGCAAGAAAACCGAAAATTGTCACATGTTATTGTGTTTTCTTTAATGATTGTTTAATCTCATGGAAAAGTAAAAACAAAACACTCTTTCAAAATCTTCCACGTAAGCGAGTATAGATCTATGTCTATCGCTGCTGTGAAATCGATTAGATTCAAAAATCCTAAAAGATCTAAAAGTTGATATCAATCTTCTGTTAATCTTTTGTGACAACAAATCGCTTTACAACTTCTTGTCAACCCCTGCTTTCCATGAAAGATCAAAACACTTTGAAATTGATGTTCACTTCATCGGGAAAAAATTGCTAGAGGTGTTATAAATGCTAAAAGATTGGGTCTTCAAACCAAACTGCAGACATTCTCACAAAGAACCTCCTGTCTATCAAGATAAATTTTGTGTGAAAATTGATATTGTTTGATATGTTTGCTCATCGATTAAGGGGAATGTTAAATTTTGGGGTGATAATCTGTGGCAAACATATTATTCTATCAATTGCTAATGGCTTTCAAGTTATGGTTCATTGCGGGATTAATTACTGGGGTTAAACTTGGACAAAGGATAAAAGATTTAAAGTTCCAAGATGTTCATTTTCTTTCAAGCTTTCATCGTTTCACGATGAGTCATTTATAGCCGTTAGAGGGCCTTAGTGGAACTTAATCTCCTATTTAATAAATCCCTTAATCTAGGTTACGACACTTGAGTGTGCGGTCTTTTGTATCACTCTCTTCTCTTCTTTCCGATCATTTCACCGATCTTGTCTTGTCTTTACATTTACATGATTATTGTCTCATTGACATTAATCTAATCTTGTAACATTTGGATACTATTGTAAACTTAATCTAAGCTGACTATTGCAGCTTAGATCTGAATAAAGGTTCTATTGTTGATCTTGTGTTGCCTATACTTTCGTACACTTTCGCCTAATTCTTTTGAATCCCTGCCCGCTTTTTCCCCACTAACTAATTACGTTACGACCACTGGACAAACTTGGTTCGGAGCAGCTCCCGGCTCACACTATGGTGAAGGACCTAACTCACTGGAAATACGCAAACTTGTCGAAAATGTTAATCCGATTGATCACTGATTAATCATGCCTAAACCGATTACAAGCTATAAGGATGTCGACCGACCTATTACCGATTCACGATTTTTGCAACTTAGCTTTTAAAATCTAAACTTTTTATTGTCAAATGCTGAAAGTTTGTAAGTTTGATTTCAAGGTTTTTTCTTATTATTTTCTTCGTTATCAAAAAAAAAAAAAAAAATCCACGTCACCGCCATAACTACTCGCGATAGAATTTGTTTTACGAAATTAACCTTATAACAAACGCGATTTTGTTATTAAAGCAATATAAAATTCACCGAGTTTAATTTAGCTTTTTGGTATGTTACCAAAAATAACATCAAACTAATATTTATGGTATCTTCCAAATCTAAGACGGTGGAGAACCCATGCATATACACGACACGCTTCTACACAATATAAGTACATGCATGGTCTCTAGCTTCTAATTGCTTTCAAGTTATCGATCGAGCTTAGATCATAAACTACGATAACAAGTTCTGGGGTTTTCTTCTTCTTATTATCGACCATGAAAGGTTCAATCAGAACTCGCGTATCAGGTACGTAATATGAAAAAGATCGTATACACTCATTAACGTTATGCATGTTTAGTATCTTAATCAAAGAGCATATTAATGTTCATGAGTACGTTGCATATGAAAGTTTGGGGAGGTTGTACGAACTACATAAATTATCATCTAGTATGATCGATCGAATGGAGATGTAAGGATGCTAGTGCATAATTCGGATAAGTAATATATATATATTTAGCATGTGATCATTAGTTAGAGTATGGTCTAGTTAACTTACTGTGGTTCATCTTTGTTACTGTACTTGTTAGATATATATGATATACTATATTTACTTCATTAATTACTATTGAATTGAAAAGCAATGTCATTTAGATTATTGTATTATGTTGTTGAGTATCTAATTAATGTTAAATCTTATGGAATACGTACAGCAATTGTCAAGGGATTTGGCTTCAAGGCATCAACAAAGGCTAAAGATTATGGGTTGGCTCAATCCTATGAATACAAACACAAGTTCAATCCCAATAAAGTATTCACATGGAACGAGTTTTTCATTAACAGAACTGATTTCCCTCTCGCATATATTATCAAAACATCACATCCTGAGCTCTACATGACACCAAATACATTTATCGTCAAACCACACACAACACGCGAAGTGACTTTCCATAGAATGGTTCAAGATGAAGTGCTAACACCTCTGTTTGATGGCATGATTGCTGAAGAGAAAATATTCATAGACAATTTTCGTGTCCCTGAAGATACATCTGTCGAGGACATCACATCTATTTGCCATTCTAACGGTAAAGATTATATTGTAAACAAACCAAAGGTGAGCCTAAAGTCCATCCCCATGATTCAGAAGACGCTGTCGGAAGTTGAAGAAAGGGGTTCAAGGACGGTGACTATAGTCGAGAGTTTCTTTGATTACAATTAATACCTAGCTATTGATAGATTGTTTATGTTTTTCCTAATTAATTTTCCAATGTTTCATTCTCTTTCTTTGACTCATATCGTCATTAGTATATTCGGTTGAATACACGTTTTGTTATCATAATATAATTGCGTACTTATATCAAGAATGCACAGTGTTTAGTTTTCTCAAGTTGTAAAGACAACCAACTTAAACGCATTACCAAACTTATAAGGAGCACCTTTATATATACATCGAGAGAGTTTCCAGTTTTCAGCATTGCCTACTTAGGTAGGCGCCGGGTGTGGCACGCATCACGCACCGCAAAAAGAATGTCATCTTTTGTACGTAGCTGCAACAACCAATTATATTTTGTACTACTATACTTGCTTTGTAACTGTCTTTTATGGTTCTTGAAATAGCCTCTCTATCGAAGTAGATGCAACTATAAGAACTGCACTACATCAAAAGGGACATGGATTTCTACTTTCTAGTTTCTACTATTCCATTCAAACTGAACTTTATTCCAACTTCCCTCCCAAGCCGATCTTTTAAAAATAATATCCCGAAATCATTGTTTATATATATGCTTTTATACTCCTAGTCCATTACCTTTTGCTTTTTACAATAGTCAATTTATAATGTCAAGTACCTAGAAAAAAGAAAATAATTTTCCAATGCTGTGAAGAAAATTGTATAAGATTTTGGGATGGATTTTAAAGGGCATATGCTTTGGTTATTCGGTATTTTTTTCTCATGAACATATTCTTGCATGAGAGAAGTATGTGACATCTCGATCCACGATGTTCTTGATATGCATTATGAATGCACTGCCCCTACAAACACCTCACTACAAAGTCATTCATGTTGGTCACAGCTATTCCAATCAAATTGAAACTTACTGCTCACAAACAGTCAATTTGAGTGTTTGCGGTGATAGGTTTCACGGCTATTATTTTACCTGTTTTGAGGATGAAATATATTGGAATGACATCATTCCAATGAATGGCATCACAACTTTGTGTTGTGATGTTTTGCAATCTGTTTCAGGTACGCAAAACACCATTCCAATTGAAACTTAATTTGGAGTTGATATTCTACATTGGTTCTGAATCACAAAATGCAAAACATCACAACAAAATGCTTGTAGATTCAAGTTATTAAGTTTAAAGATTGTACCTGAAACATATTGCGGAATCAAACCCGAGCAAAAGATCGTACCTGAAACAGATTGCGTACCGGTTTGATTCGCAATCTGTTTCAGGTACGATCTTTAAACATAATAATTTGAATCTACAAGCATTGTGTTAAGATGTTTTGCGTTTTGTGATTCAGAATCAATGTGGAATATCAACTCCAAATTAATTTGTTGCTCTGTTATGTTAGTCTTACCGCCTATGTAACGGGCTGAGATGTGGGATTTTAACCATATCCGTTGTACTTAAATGTTTTTTTTCAAGTAATACATTTACCGGGGAAACCCTTAAAAAAACCTCCCAAATCAATATAAAACGATGGTCAAATCTTATTAGTAACATATCGTTCTTATTAGTAAAAAACAGATTTTGTCGGCCAAAAGAGTATTGTTGGGCCGAGTTGGCCCAAGCCGAAATATAAAGTGTTAACCGAAAAACCAAACAAAAATAAAATAAAATGAGTCACATTTTTAATGCAGAAAATATTTTTGTTAGTGAAGGAGATGCATATGTAAGAATTGTTTGATATTTAATCAGCTACTCGGACTATGCTTAGTAATTCTACATTTATAGACTCAATTCAGGTAAGCAATAAGCAGTTACAGGGCAACTCTCCTTTGGCATGTCGTATAAGAACAATGAGGCAGATGATTAGAAACATCATGCACCCACATATTACCTTTGGAACACACATGCCAATAGAGGGTAGCCCTTTAACTGATCTAGCTTGATGAGTAATGCATGGATTGCAACATCTCTTTGACTTTCAGCTCGAGCTTGCAATGACTTGGTTGGTTTGACCAACTCAGGTTTTATTTATATGGACATGAGAGAAGGGATAAACCATCGAGGAATCGGCATATGCCCTCATAAAAGGGAATGCTGATGCCTTTGAAAATGTCTTTTTTTCTCGTTCTCTATCATATTTATTCTTTTGTCTGTTGGGGAGCGCAAAATTACATTACCTAATATAAGACCTTTTGTGAGAGTTCCTTTGAATTCTAAGTATTTAAGTACTCATAACTTCATAAGTTGTAAAGCACCAGGAGAACTAGAGAATCCATTTGAAAAAATGGGTCCAGGAATCTATCCGAAGTCAATGATTATACCATGTAGTCATGCATTGTAATTTTCTATATGCATTATTATTATTAAAAATTAAAGATGGTTTCAATCGCTATGGTGAAATTTGGGGGAAGGATTTCAGATTGCATATTAAGTTCACATGTGGTCTGTTCATTTGAGTGTACTGAAGAAGCATATCTTTCGTTAGTTATCTTTTTCTGTTATCTATAGGTATGATTTAGAATATGACTGATGTCTTTAACATTGCTAGTTTGTATATCTTGATTCTTAATATTAATATTCCCATTACATATATGCTTTTCGTCTGCCAGCCATGTGTCTTTATTTGTGTTGCAGTGTGTTATATGTGCGTAAGTGTTTCCGATAACAAGTCTATCATGAAAGATGTGCGTAGCTATCAATTAAAGATATGATGTAGAGTTTATATCATAAATTTTTTTGGACAGGCTTATAATGTTCATGGTAAGTCTTTGGACCATCAGTTACTCTTATGAAATACAATAAATTGAAAGAACAAATTATTATGTAAGAATTGTAAAAAACTTTTAATCTTTTCCTTCCTCTTGCGTACATCCCTCTTACGTGTTAGTCGACGATGCTACATTTCACTCTAATTTCACCATCTTCTATGACACCTAGATTTCCAAGTTTGACCATTGAAGCTACAATCGATTTAGTCCTGTAATATCCATACAATGCTTGGTCGGACCCAAACGCTCCCTTACCCATAGGCCGTAGTAATCCTTTTGTAGTAGTCATTATCAAACTTTGCAGACACTGAGTCTAAGAACTTTCCTGCATTATGGTCCTGGACTCCTGGTTATGTATCGGACATTTCCTTCTCTGGCTCATAGTAAACTGACTGTTAATACCTGGATCTGTGGAGTTTTGTAGCCGAACAATAAAAAATGAACAATGTGAAAACCCTAGAGTGTGTCCACCTAGTGTAACCAAATCTTTGACATTTAATCCTGTTTTAGCAAAACTTTGAATAAGTGTCGTGGTATTGGAAATTAGAGATGATAAAAAAAAATTAGTTTCCTTGGCTTTTGACACTCGCCCATCTTTCCTTCCTTTAAGTATTTGCGACCATGGACCTGGAGACTGCATATTTGAAGGCCGATTAAGAATTTGCAATAAAAAGAAGAAAAACAAATGATACTTATAAATAAAAAAGGATAAAAAGGAAAATGACCCGCGCTGCAACTACAACTTTTGCAGAAATCTAACATCAGTTACATAAAATGATCAAACTGAAATATTTAACGGTCCTGTATATTTCCGCCTTATTTCCATGAGTTAAGTCAAGCAACAACGATGCCTCACATCCCTATTTGTTCATAAGCATAAGTCATAACACAAGATTAGATAATGATGAAATAGGTATAACCAAAGGCCTTTGGCCTAGCGCTATGTGAGTGCCCTATCAACCAAGACGTTGTGGTTCAAGTCTCATTGGAGATAGTTGGTGAAGGTTGTAAAAATTTGCCTTAAAAAATGACAGTCATGGAAGAACATTTTCAGAAGGCGGGTTGGGACTTTAGGGTCATAGATAGAGGCGCTACGAATTGTTTGGAAAATATATGATCCGCCTGTGGACATGTTTGATTGTAGAAATGAACATTAAGTGCTGCTCTTGAAAATGGAACCACAGTTAATACAGGAGATGTTACAACTTCTGAAATAGCGGTTTTAGCCATTTCTTAAAAGGATGCCTTGCAGGTGGTTTGGTTTTTGTTTTGTATTAGCAATATATCCTGTTCTTGTTCATAAATATAAAAATTGTATGGTGTGCTATTTTTGTTATCAAGTTAAGGTATTGTAGTCATTCTATGATTATTGTCTCTTTATATGCAAGCTAAATGTTCTGTGCAATGACAATTGTTGTATCTTTTAGTCGGTAGAAAAATTATTCATGTAAGCTTTTCATTTTTATCTTTTTTCCTTTCATTTGGGATGCTTTATATTGGAGATAGGAAATAGAATAATTAGAGCTTGATTTATTAACTTTAAGAGCACCGCGTATCATGGCTCACGCCTTTTTGGTATTCACATGGGAATGGCGCCATCTTTGACGTTACCATACCCCATGCTCTAAGGGCGACAAGATAAATATATGCATAGTGTTGCAGTTGTTTGAATTTGTAAATATTAGACTAGCTAGTGTATGACAGTTTGAATGTAAGTAATCTTATAAAATTAGATTAATCAGTTTTTTGGTTTATTGCATCCACTAAACACAGTAACACGCTATCATTTGCGATAATCAGAATAGATTTTAAGTATGGCTCATAATGCCCTAACTTGACTCAAGTTGTGTTTACAACTTGAGAGAATCTAACCAACAAAGAGAGCCCATTTTGGTTATAACTTGAACTACAGATCATTGACTAAGCAAATATATTTGTTTATGAAGCCATAAAGAAAATAAAAAGATTTAAAGATGATAGCAGTGTTACCACCAGTGGCAGTTGCCAACATCATATTTATTGGAGAACCGGACGAACCATGTCTTCATTTGTATTGTCATGCAAGTGAAAGAATTTGATATGCAATTAGCTGATCGGACTATGCTAAATATTTCTACATTTGTAGACACGATTTAGGTAAGCAATAAGCAGTTACAGGGCAACTCTCCTTTGGCATATCGTACAAGAACAATGAGGCAAACCTCATGCACCCACATATTACATTTGAACATACATGCCAATAGAGTGTAGCCCTTTAACTGATCTAGCTTGACATTTGGTGCATCAATTGCAAACATCTCTTCGCCTTTCAGCTCAAGCTTGCAGTGAGTTGGTTGGTTTGACTGTCTTCCGTAATTTATATGACTTGAAAGAAGGGATAAACTATTGAAGAATCGGCATATACTTGCCTAAAAGGGAAGGCTCATGCCTTTAGGAGATGCCTTTTTTCTCATTCTGTATTATACTTATTCTTTTGTCTGTTGGGGTGCACAAAATTACAGTACCAAATATAAAACCTTTACGAGAGTTCTTTGGATTCTAAATATTTTTATGTAAGTTAACACGTAGTAATGCATTTCAATTCTCTGTATGCATTATTATTGGTGAGAATTAATGATTATTTCAATTACTATTTGTAATTTATTGAGAATTTTTAACACCTTGCCCTCTGAAGTGGCATATCAACTCCCTATCCTGACTTTGATGTATGCATTATTATTGGTGAGGAATCGGCATATGCCTTCATAAAAGGGAATGCTGATGCCTTTGAAAATGTCTTTTTTTCTCGTTTTCTAATATAAGACCTATTGTGAGAGTTCTTTGGATTCTAAGTATTTATGTAAGTAATCATAACTTCATAAGTTGTAAGGCACCAGGAGAATTAGAGAATCCATTTGAAAAAATGGGTCCAGGAATCTATACGAAGTCAATAATTATACCATGTAGTCATGCATTGTAATTTTCTATATGCATTATTAGTAATAAAAGTAAATATGATTTCAATCGCTATGGTGAAATTTGGGGGAAGGATTTCAGATTGCATATTTTCATTGATGGATTTGTGAAGACCATCAGATTTTAAGTTCACATGTGGTCTGTTCATTTGAGTGTACTGAAGAAGCATATTGAAAGATTGGTTAGTTATCTTTTTCTCTTATCTATAGGTATGATTAAGAATATGACTGATGTCTTTAACATTGCTAGTTTGTATATCTTGATTCTTAATATTAATATTCCCATTACATATATGCTTTTCGTCTGCCATATCCATACAATGCTTGGTCGGACCCAAACACTCCCTTACCCATAGGCCTAATCCTTTTGTAGTAGTCATTATCAAACTTTGCAGACACTGAGTCTAAGAACTTTCCTGCATTATGGTCCTGGACTCCTGGTTATGTATCGGACATTTCCTTCTCTGGCTCATAGTAAACTGACTGTTAATACCTGGATCTGTGGAGTTTTGTAGCCGAACAATAAAAAATGAACAATGTGAAAACCCTAGAGTGTGTCCACCTAGTGTAACCAAATCTTTGACATTTAATCCTCTTTTAGCAAAACTTTGAATAAGTGTCGTGGTATTGGAAATTAGAGATGATAAAAAAAATTAGTTTCCTTGGCTTTTGACACTCGCCCATCTTTCCTTCCTTTAAGTATTTGTGACCATGGACCTGGAGACTGCATATTTGAAGACCGATTAAGAATTTGCAATAAAACGAAGAAAAAAAATGATACTTATAAATAAAAAAGGATAAAAAGGAAAACGATCCGCGCTGCCACTACAACTTTTGCAGAAATCTAACATCAATTACATAAAATGATCAAACTGAAATATTTAACGGTCCTGTATATTTCCGCCTTATTTCCATGAGTTAAGTCAAGCAACAACGATGCCTCACATCCCTATTTGTTCATAAGCATAAGTCATAACACAAGATTAGATAATGATGAAATAGGTATAACCAAAGGCCTTTGGCCTAGCGCTATGTGAGTGCCCTATCAACCAAGACGTTGTGGTTCAAGTCTCATTGGAGATAGCTGGTGAAGGTTGTAAAAATTTGCCTTAAAAAATGACAGTCATGGAAGAACATTTTCAGAAGGCGGGTTGGGACTTTAGGGTCATAGATAGAGGCGCTACGAATTGTTTGGAAAATATATTTTCTGCCTGTGGACATGTTTGATCGTAGAAATGAACATTAAGTGCTGCTCTTGAAAATGGAACAGCAGTTAATACAGGAAATATTACAGCTGCTGAAATAGCGGTTTTAGCCATTTCTTAAAAGGATGCCTTGCAGGTGGTTTGGTTTTTGTTTTGTATTAGCAATATATCCTTCTTGTTCATAAATATAAAAATTGTATGGTGTGCTATTTTTGTTATCAAGTTAAGGTACTGTAGTCATTCTGCGATTATTCTCTCTTTATATGCAAGCTAAATGTTCCGTGCAATGGCAATTGTTGTATCTTTTAGTCGGTAGAAAAATTATTCATGTAAGCTTTTCATTTTTATCTTTTATCCTTTCATTTGGGATGCTTTATATTGGAGATAGGAAATAGAATAATTAGAGCTTGATTTATTAACTTTAAGAGCACCGCGTACCATGGCTCATGCCGTTTTGGTGTCGAATGGCGCCATCTTTGACGTTACCATACCCCATGCTCTAAGCGCGACAAGATAAATATATGCATAGTGTTGCTGTTGTTTGAATTTGTAAATATTAGACTAGCAGTGTATGACAGTTTGAATGTAAGTAATCTTATAAAATTAGATTAATCAGTTTTTTGGTTTATTGCATCCACTAAACACAGTAACACGTTAACATTTGCGACTTAAATAATCAAAATAGATTTTAGGGCTAATAACCTATTAAAGTACTATAGTTGTTAAGAATAACAGTTCTGCGTAGCGAACTAAAAATATAACTCTTTTAGACATTAATGTTGATATTTTTGTCTTTTTTTGAGTATTATGACCATTTTACCCTTCGAAAAATATTTAAAAAAAAGAATTTGAAAAAATTTTGAAAATTTTTAATCTAAAAATAAAATAAAAAATAGCATGTCACAAAAATAATTCTAAAAAATTATTTCAGAAAAAAAAAAAAAAAAAAATTGAAAAAAGATTAAGTGAATTTTTTATCGTTTACTCGCTTTTATCGTTTTCACTGCTTTTTATTCACTTTCGATTATTTTTTTGGTCACACGTGAATTTTTTTATCGAAAAAATTCAATTTTTTTTCGCGTGTCACAAAAAAAATTCTAAAAAAAACATTTCAGAAAAAAAGTATTTCGGAAAAAAATTCAGAAAAAAAAATTTGGAACAAAAATTTGAAAAAATGAATTTCGAAAATAAAATTCAAAAAAATTTGGAAAAAAATCTAGAAAAAAATTCGAGAAAGGTAAAATGGTCATAATATTTAAAGAAAGACAAAAATGTCAACATTAATGTCTAAAAGAGTTAATTTTTAAGTATGGCCGCCATTTTGACATATAGCCTATGATTTTAAGATGGCTCTCACTTGACTCAAGTTGTGTTTACGACTTGAGAGAATCCTAACCCAACAAAAGAGAGCCCATTTTGGTTATAACTTGAACTACAGATCATTGACTAAGCAAATATATTTGTTTATGAAGCCATAATAAAGAAAATAAAAAGATTTAAAGATGATAGCAGTGTTACCACCAGTGGCAGTTGCCAACATCATATTTATTGGAGAACCGGACGAACCATGTCTTCATTTGTATTGTCATGCAAGTGAAAGAATTTGATATTTAATTAGCTGATCGGACTATGCTAAATATTTCTACATTTGTAGACACGATTTAGGTAAGCAATAAGCAGTTACAGGGCAACTCTCCTTTGGCATATCGTACAAGAACAATGAGGCAAACCTCATGCACCCACATATTACATTTGAACATACATGCCAATAGAGTGTAGCCCTTTAACTGATCTAGCTTGACATTTGGTGCATCAATTGCAAACATCTCTTCGCCTTTCAGCTCAAGCTTGCAGTGAGTTGGTTGGTTTGACTGTCTTCCGTAATTTATATGACTTGAAAGAAGGGATAAACCATTGAAGAATCGGCATATACTTGCCTAAAAGGGAAGGCTCATGCCTTTAGGAGATGCCTTTTTTCTCATTCTGTATTATACTTATTCTTTTGTCTGTTGGGGAGCACAAAATTACACTACCAAATATAAGACCTTTATGAGAGTTCTTTGGATTCTACGTATTCTTAACTTAGTAAATCATAATATGTAAAACAACAAGAGAATTCAGAGAATCCATTTGAAAAAATATGTCCAAGAATCTATACGAGGTCAATATGCCCCAAACCTAATGCGGCTCCTGTTATTTTCCTCCAAATGATTAAGAATCGATAAAACCGAACAAAAAACAATTAAGGATTCAATCTAATTTGTATGCTTTTTTAACAACACCAGCAAAGTTACCATGTAGTCATGCATTTCAATTCTCTGTATGCATTATTATTGGTAAGAATTAATGATTATTTCAATTGCTATATGTAATTTATTGAGAATTTTTAACACCTTGCCCACTGAAGTGGCGTATCAACTCCCTATACTGACTTTGATGTTGTTAGTTGTTACATATGTGTCATTGTTAATTTGTTATGGATATTGTTATTTAATACTCAAACAGTCAAACCTAGTCTTGTGAGACTATAAATCAACTTAAGAATACCATACACGTTGCATTGAACATCTAAACCAATGGTGAGTTGGTGACCAAACTTAGAAAGGGATTATAAGGGTTACTACTACTTTACACAAATGGAAAGTCACTAAAAAGTCAAGGAAGAAATTTGTAGATTCGGTTTTATCAATATAAAACATTTTACGAGTGCCCATGCATCTACGCCAAAACGGACATGCCTTCAAAAGATTCGATTTAAAGCTCATTTAATTCCATGGACGCTTTTGAAACCATGAAGTATTTTTCAAATTTTTTTATAGTCTTTCATCTAATAAAAATATCTTTGTAACATACGATAGATGGATTTTAAGTGGCATATCCATTACCCATTCTTCAACTTTTCCAGCCATAATTGCTCGATTTTGTAGAAATCTTAAAGTCGGATTTATTTGCATTCCTTAATTAAAAATTAAACAATCAATGAACACCAAACATATCATGTTTAACATCACATTCCATATTTAAAATGAATAAATATGTATAATTATGAAATATATTAGTTTATTTTATGGGGTTGTTGTTAACAAAACCCATGACATATTTAATTGAAAGGGTATATTATAATTTCTCCTTCTGAAGACTGAAGAAACAATTGAATGTTAAAAAAACTGTTATACAAATTATCAAAGAAAATTACATTAAAACATGACCAACATGAACATTATAAGAAAAAAACATTTTCAAGAACACCTTTCCCTATATCTTTCCAAATGCCAACCTTTCTTCCAGCATTTTGACACCCTTGTACCTGAAATTGCCAAATTCATGAGTATAAGACGGGATCTGAAATGTATCTAACTTAACACTTGTTCATTTAGTCTCTATTAAAATAAGAAGTGTCGTTAGCACTACTACACAAACAGGTTTTTCCCACGGTAAAATCCGTGGGAAATCTCGTGAAAAAGGCCATTTTTCACGGATTTCACACGGAATTATTCCGTTTGTAAAAACCCCGTGGGTAAATATTTTCCCACTGATTTTCTCAGGGGACGTTGACTATTTCCCACAAATATCATTGTGGATAATCCGTGGGTTTAATTTCCCACAGATTTCTCACGAAATTTCCCACGGTTTCTAGTAGCCATTTTCCACACATATTCGTGGTTTTTTTTGCCACAGATTTCCAACGATTTTCACACTACAATTCTACCACAGATTTCTCACGAAATTACCCACAATTTTTAGTAGCCATTTTCCACTCATATCCGTGGTTTTTTTGCCACAGTTTTCCAACGATTTTCACACTAAAAATTACTCATATCCGTGGTTTTTTTGTCACAGTTTTCCAACGATTTTCACACTACAATTTCTTACGGTTTTATCACATATTTCCCACAAAAAAATAAATTTTCCCCAAAAAATTCTATGAGAATTTTGTGATTACTCCGTGTTTTGGCTAAATTTCGTGATATTTGTATTATAACAAAATCTTCGAACCGGTAAATACAAACAACTAATATCTAAAACAATAAAAACCATTAATAGATCACCGAAATAAACAAATCCATTACCTAAAATGACATTTGTAAAGAACATGTAGTCGTAATCTAAAATATTACATTCCATCAAAACACATATAAACTTACAAATATATTCAATTCATAAATTTTGACCTTAAACTACTACTAAAAAAATGTGCATAATCTACTTGTATCTTTTGGCCTCAACACTTACAAATATATTCAATTCATCAATTTTGACCTTAAACTACTACTAAAAAAATGTGCGTAATCTATTTCTATCTTTCGGCCACAACCCTGTTTTTGTTGCCTCTCTTTTCTGATATTTATATTTTTCCCATCTTAGCCATAAGTAGCTCTCCGCCATGTGTTCACAAAGATAGAAAACCAAATTAGTGCTTGCACCAAAATTAAAGAACCCAATGATACACAAAATTGGAGCTATTTAAATTTAACAAAAAGACAATATTATTAAATGTAACAAAAAATCAAAAACTCTTTGGATCTTGTTTGACCATCATTTTCCACGAGGACGATAAACCAAAGGACGATAAACAAAAAATCAAAAACTACTTGTTTGACCATCATTGTTTAGGAACAAAGGACGATAAACCAAAAGCAAGTTTAAGCAATTCACTTTTGAGCCCTTACCTTTCATTGGGTCGTGATGGTTAATTACTAGGTAAACTATTAATTACCAGATGCTCACAGACATATCATAAGAAATAATCTAACCTCTCAAGGCGTATCCAAGGTTTTAAAGCAGGGTATGCACTAATATAACAGAACAAAATATCATAAATAGGTTTTACTATTATAAATATTAGTTCATTTTTAGCTACAAAAGATCCGTTAGATTCAGCTTCATTCTTTTGTATTATTCAAAGAAACATCAAGTGTTTCAATCTTCCTTTTGATTCGATTAAAATAAAAGAACAAACGAAAGAAATAAAATCATCATCGATCCTTATTGAAGCTTATACTTCATTAATATCCGAACACTTAAAGAAAAATCAAAACAAGTGTTTCAATCTTCCTTTTGATTCGATTAAAATAGGGCAAATCACCTAAAAATGTAGTTAACTTGCCACTTTTTCCCATTGTATGTAGCATTATTTTTTTTTCTCATTATGTCAATAAACCTCTATCGTTAGTCCTTTCTGTGTACCCGTTACCAAAAAAACCTGCATCGTTAGTCCTTTATACTAACGACCGTTAATAAATAACTTAAAATTTGGTTATCTTACGCTAAACTTGCGTCGTTGGTCCTTTATACTAAGGATCGTTAAAAAAATAACTTAAAATTTGGTTTTCTTACGTTTACGTATGTTTTTTTCACGTTTTCGTAATTTTTTACACGTTTTCGTTCATTTTAACACGCTTTCGGTCGTTTTTTCACGTTTTTATCCGCTTTTACACGTTTTTGTCCATTTTTTTCACGTTTTCATCCGTTTTTACATGTTTTCATCCATTTTTACACATTTTCGTCCATTTTTCACGTTTTCATTCGTTTTTACACGTTTCATCCGTTTTAACACGGTTTCGTCCGTTTTAACACGGTTTCGTCTGTTTTTTCACGTTTTCATCTGTTTTACACGTTTCCATCCGTTTTTTCATGTTTTCGTCTGTCTGCAGGTTTTCGTCTGTTTTTACACGTTTTCGTATGTTTTAACACGTTTTCGTCCATTTAAACACGTTTCCGTCCGTTATTCACTTCTTCATCCATTTTTTCGCGTTTTCATCCGTTTCTTCACGTTTTCATCCGTTTTTACACGTTTTCGTCCATTGTTTCACGTTTTTTTACGTTTTCATGCGTTGTTTCACGTTTTCATTCGTGTTTGCACATTTTGTCTATTTTTTCGCATATTAATACGTTTTCGAATGTTTTTGGCCACGTTTTCATCCGTTTCTACACGTGTTTGCACATTTTCATCCGTTTTAATATGCGAAAAAACGGACGGAAACATGTAAAAACGGACGAAAACGTTTAAAACGGATGAAAACGTGAAAAAACAGACCAAAACGTGTTAAACGGATGAAAACGTGTAAGAACGGATGAAAACGTGCAAAAAAGGACGAAAATATGTTAAAACGGATGAAAACATGTAAAAACAGATGAAAACGTGAAAAAACAGAAGAAAACGTGTAAAAACGAATGAATACATATGTAAAAACGGATGAAAACGTGAAGAATGGACGAAAACGTGTTAAAACGGACGAAAACCTGTAAAAACGAATGAAAACGTGCAAAAACGGATGAAAACGTGTAAAAACGGATGAAAAGGTGTAAAAACCGATGAAAACGTGAAAACGGACGAAACTTGAAAAGCGGATGAAAGCGTAAAACGTATGAAAACGTGAAAACGGACAAAACGTGTTAAAGCGAACGAAAACGTAAAACGGACGGAAACGTGAAAAACGGACGAAACGTAAGAAACCAAATTTTAAGTTATTTTTAACGATCGTTAGTATAAAGGACAAACGATGCAAGTTTAGCGTAAGATAACCAAATTTTAAGTTATTTATTAACGATCGTTAGCATAAAGGACTAACGATGCGTTTTTTGGTAACGGTATACGAAATGACTAACGATAGAAGTTTATTGACAGAATGAAAAAAAAGAATGCTACATACAATGGGAAAAATTGGCAAGTTAATTAATTTTTGGGTGATTTGCCCATTAAAATAAGACAACAAAATTAAAACCTACCCGAGACCACTCAAGGATCTTGAAGCCAAAACTTGTTTGATCTTTGTGATTTCTTTATATAAAACTGAAGTAAAGGTGGGTTTGAGTTGATGAGATTAGATGAAGAGTTTAGTTGAGAGAAAGAGGCGGATCTATCAAAGGATATGTTTTTTAGGTCAAATGTTGAATGAGTTAAAGTGTGTTTATGTTATATCAAATCTAAATAACCTGGATATAATTATCATTTGCATTGGACCGTTTTTGTTTTGGGCCCGGGCATCTCAATTCACTTAAGAAGGAAGTGCTATAATGTCTTTTTTAATACTCTTCATATTTTTCTTTTAATCCATTTCTTTGTAAGTGTAAATGTATATGTGGGTGAATTTTTATGCCTATGAGATCTTAAGTACTGTGAAAAGCCCTTTTTTTTGTTTAATCTAAGTTCACTTAGAGCACATTTCAATGCAAAAGGAAATTATTATTAGATGATGTTATAAATATTAAGTAGATTTTTTTATTTACTTTTCAACTATGTGTTTGATAAAAATCTAAACAGATGCGGATGACATGCCACAAGGAAAGATATATTTAAGGTATAACCATTTTCCTTTTATGATTATGAATTGTTGTTTATAGGTGTAGATTAGAAAGTTTTCTAAGAAAATGGTTTTGGCATCAATAATTCATTTGTGAAGCATCAAATTGGTAAACATCTTCATCCTCACATTGTTTTTTAGTTTAAATATTGGTAAACATCATACATCATTATTTGTACCAAACCATCATAAACTTTTCTTAGTGATCGGTTAGTATTTTAGTCATAAGCAAGCATACATAACATATACGTGTAGATATCCACACACATATAATGGTTTGTTACACAAAAGGTTATTCCTAAACCTACACATACACTTGTGATAATGACATAAATAGTTACATTAATTGACAAGACACATATAATATGAAACTACAAACATATATGAAGACATATTAAATAATGTGAGAATGTACACAGTAGAGACAAAATATAAAATGATATTTTAAACAAGCATATGAACATATACGTGTAGAATCCATATAATGGTTTGTTACACAAAAGGGTATTTACATGAATTGTATAATTGAAACTCACGGATTTATTAAATGTGTAAGTAGACAAAATACAAAATGAATTTTTCGTCGTGGGTATTTACATGGTGGGAAAATACACACATATTTCCCACGGACATAATCGTTTTCTTTTACTTTTTTGATATATTGTTACACGTTCACGCATATACACATCGATATACCTAGATACAAAACATACATAGATATAATGAAAGTCTAAACAAGCATACAGAACATATACGTGTAGATATCCACACACATATAATGGTTTGTTACACAAAAAGGTTAACTTGTGATACTGACATAAATAGTTACATGATTTGACAGACATATATAATATGAAACTACAAACACATATAAAGACATACTAAATAATGTGAGAATGTGTAAGTAGACAAAATGCAAAAACGATATTTTATGTGAGAAATTCGTGGGTATTTACAAACGTATTTCCCACGGATTTATTAAATTGGTAGATAATCTGTGGGAAAATACACACATATTTCCTACGGACATAATCGTTTTCTTTTACTTTTTTGATATAATGTTACACGTTCACGCATATACACATCGATATACCTAGATACAAAACATCTATAGATACAATGAAGGTCATAAACAGACATAAACATATACGTGTAGATGTCCGCACAAATACAATGGTTTGTCATGTAGATATTTCCCATGACAAACACAAAAACAACGTTTTGTGGGAAATACATGGCTAATGACCCATTGATTTCCCACAGACCGGTTAAATAGTTACTTTATAAAAAAAGGCCGTGTGAAATTCGTGAGTAATGGAGCTAAAATTTGCCACATACATTTGGCCGTGGCTAATATGTGTGAAATGTGCCACAAGTTTCCTACGGACGTCTAATAAACACAAATAGTGTGAATATGGTCGCAAATCTGTGGGAAATTTGCGATGGATTTCCCACAAAAACTTGGTCAACAATTTAGTGTGTAAAGAGTGAAAAATCCGTGGGAAATTTATGACATATTTCCCACCGAAATTTGGTCAACAATTTGGTGTGTAATTTGTTGGTATCCCGTGTAAAATTTCACACAGTTTTGTTTATGTGGGAAAATTTTTGTGGGAAAACTAATTTGTGTAGCAGTGTAGATCGATATTTTTTACTTTTTCTTTCGGTTAAAGTTATATATACTCGTCTAAAGAAAGTAACACATATTTGTCGCCTACCTTCCGAGCATCATCATGGTTGACACTAAGATATTGGCTTATACTTTCAACAAAGACCGATTAAGAATTTGCAATAAAACGAAATGAAAAAAAAATGATACATATAAATAAAAAAGGATAAGAAGGAAAATGATCAGCGCTGCCACTACAACTTTTGCACAAATCGCTATAACATCAGCTCAGGCAACTGCACGAGGGCATGCCTTGTCAAGCTTTGTTCTAGCATCATCAGTTACATAAAATGATCGAACTGAAATATTTAACGGTCCTGTATATTTCCTCCTTATTTCCATGAGTTAAGTCAAGCAACAACGATGCCTCACATCCCTATTTGTTCATAAACATAAGTCATAAAACAAGATTAGATAATGATGAAATAGGTATAACCAAAGGCCTTTGGCCTAGCGCTATGTGAGTGCCCTATCAACCAAGACGTTGTGGGTTCAAATCTCATTGGAGATAGCTGGTGAAGGTTGTAAAAATTTGCCTTAAAAAAATGACAGTCATGGAAGAACATCCTTAGAAGGCGGGCTGGGTCTTTAGAGTCATAGATAGAGGCGCTACGAATTGTTTGGAAAATATATTTTCCGCCTGTGGACATGTTTTATCGTAGAAATGAGCATTAAGTGCTGCTCTTGAAAATGGAACCACAGTTAATACAGGAAATGTTACAACTGCATGCTGAAATATCGGTTTTAGCCATTTCTTAAAAGGATGCCTTGCAGGTGGTTTAGTTTTTGTTTTGTATTAGCAATATATCCTGTTCTTGTTCATAAATTTAAAATTTGTATGGTGTGCTATTTTTGTTATCAAGTTAAGGTATTAATGTCATTCTGCGATTATACTCCCGTGCAATGACAATTGCCGTATCTTTTACTCGGTAGAAAAATTATTCATGTAAGCTTTTCATTTTTATCCTTTTTCCTTTCATTTGGGATGCTTTATATATTGGAGATAGGAAATAGAATAAATAGAACTTGATTTATTAACTTTTAGAGCACCAAGTATCATGGCTCATGCCATTTTGGTGTCCACATGGGAATGGCGCCATCTTTGACGTTACCATACCCCATGCTCTAAGGGCGACAAGATAAGTATATGCATAGTGTTGCTGTTGTTTGAATTTGTAAATATTAGACTAGCTAGTGTATGACAGTTTGAATGTAAGTAATCTTATAAAATTAGATTAATCAGTTTTTTGGTTTATTGCATCCACTAAACACAGTAACACGTTATCATTTGCGACTTAAATAATCAGAATAGATTTTAAGTATGGCTCATAATGCCCTAACTTGACTCAAGTTGCGTTTACAACTTGAGAGAATCCTAACCCAACAAAAGAGAGCCCATTTTGGTTATAACTTGAACTACAGATCATTGACTAAGCAAATATATTTGTTTATGAAGCCATAAAGAAAATAAAAAGATTTAAAGATGATAGCAGTGTTACCACCAGTGGCAGTTGCCAACATCATATTTATTGGAGAACCGGACGAACCATGTCTTCATTTGTATAGTCATGCAAGTGAAAGAATTTGATATGCAATTAGCTGATCGGACTATGCTAAATATTTCTACATTTGTAGACACGATTTAGGTAAGCAATAAGCAGTTACAGGGCAACTCTCCTTTGGCATATCGTACAAGAACAATGAGGCAAACCTCATGCACCCACATATTACATTTGAACATACATGCCAATAGAGTGTAGCCCTTTAACTGATCTAGCTTGACGATTGATGCATCAATTGCAAGCATCTGTTCACCTTTAAACTCAAGCTTGCAGTGAGTTGGTTGGTTTGACCATCTTCCGTAATTTATATGACTTGAAAGAAGGGATAAACCATTGAAGAATCGGCATATACTTGCCTAAAAGGGAAGGCTCATGCCTTTAGGAGATGCCTTTTTTCTCATTCTGTATTATACTTATTCTTTTGTCTGTTGGGGAGCACAAAATTACACTACCAAATATAAGACCTTTATGAGAGTTCTTTGGATTCTCAGTACTCTTAACTTAGTAAATCATAATCTGTAAAACAACAAGAGAATTCAGAGAATCCATTTGAAAAAATAGGTCCAAGAATCTATACGAGGTCAATATGCCCCAAACCTAATGCGGCTCCTGTTATTTTCCTCCAAATGATTAAGAATCGATAAAACCGAACAAAAAACAATTAAGGATTCAATCTAATTTGTATGTTTTTTTAACAACACCAGCAAAGTTACCATGTAGTCATGCATTTCAATTCTCTGTATGCATTATTATTGGTAAGAATTAATGATTATTTCAATTGCTATATGTAATTTATTGAGAATTTTTAACACCTTGCCCACTGAAGTGGCGTATCAACTCCCTATACTGACTTTGATGTTGTTAGTTGTTACATATGTGTCATTGTTAATTTGTTATGGATATTGTTATTTAATACTCAAACAGTCAAACCTAGTCTTGTGAGACTATAAATCAACTTAAGAATACCATACACGTTGCATTGAACATCTAAACCAATGGTGAGTTGGTGACCAAACTTAGAAAGGGATTATAAGGGTTACTACTACTTTACACAAATGGAAAGTCACTAAAAAGTCAAGGAAGAAAATTTGTAGATTCGGTTTTATCAATATAAAACATTTTACGAGTGCCCATGCATCTATGCCAAAACGGACATGCCTTCAAAAGATTCGATTTAAAGCTCATTTAATTCCATGGATGCTTTTGAAACCATGAAGTATTTTTCAAATTTTTTTATAGTCTTTCATCTAATAAAAATATCTTTGTAAGATACGATAGATGGATTTTAAGTGGCATATCCATTACCCATTCTTCAACTTTTCCAGCCAAAATATTGCTCGATTTTGTAGAAATCTTAAAGTCGGATTTATTTGCTACTTTATAATAAACAATTAAACATAACGTAGATTCAAATGCCAGGTGGTTAAGCATTCCTTAATTAAAAATTAAACAATCAATGAACACCAAACATATCATGTTTAACATCACATTCCATGTTTAAAATGAATAAATATGTATAATTATGGAATATATTAGTTTATTTTATGGGGTTGTTGTTAACAAAACCCATGACATATTTAATTGAAAGGGTATATTATAATTTCTCCTTCCGAAGATTGAAGAAACAATTGAATGTTAAAAAAACTGTTATACAAATTATCAACGAAAATTACATTAAAACATGACCAACATGCCTAAACATTATAAGAAAAAACATTTCCAAGAACACCTTTCCCTATATCTTTCCAAATGCCAACCTTTCTTCCAGCATTTTGACACCCATGTACCTGAAATTGTCAAATTCATGAGTATAAGACGGATCTGAAATGTATCTAACTTAACACTTGTTCATTTAGTCTGTATCAAAATAAGAAATGTTATTAGATCGATATTTTTTACTTTTTCTTTCGGTTGAAGTTATTTTTATATATATACTCTAAAGCAAGTAACACATATTTGTCGCCTACCTTCCGAGCATCATCATGGTTGCTTGAGGATTTGTTCCTGGTGAATTTAGTAGTGTTGAACTATCGATGACACGCAATGCACCAACACCGACAACTCTATAGTTGCGATCAACAACTCTATCAACTTGACATCCTCCATGGTAATGCCATATAGACATCACGGTGTCTTTGCAATATTGCTCTAGATTAAATGGTGCATTGATATGTCTAGGTCTCAAATTTAGAGGTAGAGCGACCACCAAAGCCAACAACTCTTTAACTGTCAATAAAGGATCACGGAACTTGGATAGTGCTTTCGATTCCAATACCTTCACAATGGTTTCCATGCCTTGAACACATGATTGAAGGTCTCGCGGGTGTTGAAAGTAGTTAAATGTGACTTTGGGATTATCTTCTGGATTTAGTGTCTCGAGCTCAAGAACACCTAAAGAAAGCGGACCCATCACCTTTTCAAGGATTAGTCCGGCATTAAGTCCTGATAGATCCAAATTCAAGCGACGCCCGATATCAGATCTTAGCTTGTCAATATTTGGAGTCTGAAAATCGTAACTTGTTAGAAAGGCATCACAACATATCTAACTTTTTTTTTTTTTTTTTTGGAAAGGCACATATCTAACTTTTTTATGCAACTAATACAACAACTAGCCAATAATGTTACAAACCTTGTTAACGAAGTGTGCAAATTGAGAACCTAATTTAGAGAGCAATGGCAAGTTTATATGGGCACTTGCTGATTCAATGAAGCTGCCGAATCGGGTAATGCCCACAACCTCTATGAGTGAAATCTCCACGGGCATGGTTGTAGGGACGAGTACTATATTCATTGGGTTATCAGACAAGCCCTGTCCAACCATGGGCTGGTCAAAAACTACTTTGATCTTATGCGCTGTTAGATGTTCAGCAGGGCCAATACCACTCAACATCAACAACTGTGGGCTACCAAGTGTGCCTGCCGATAATATAACTTCATTCAGCAATGACCCTTCCTTTAAAACCGCCGTGTGCTCTTTCCCTTCCATATCCTTGTACAACACTCCTATTGCTTTTCGTTCTGCAAGAAAAAGATACATCTTCTGAAATTTTTCTAGTATGATCAGATTATGAGAATATGAGATAATATCCATCGATACTAATTTTTCAATGGACCCTTTATTTAAT
The DNA here is from genome assembly GCA_022545495.1 of Chrysanthemum lavandulifolium. Classification (NCBI taxonomy): domain Eukaryota; kingdom Viridiplantae; phylum Streptophyta; class Magnoliopsida; order Asterales; family Asteraceae; genus Chrysanthemum; species Chrysanthemum lavandulifolium. Next base: position 12,962,152 of record CM040245.1, read on the forward strand.
TCATTTTAGCTCTTAATCACTAGAGACCAAATATGAAAGAAAAAGTGTCTTTAATAACCATATCATATCAGTAGTTGGTATTGGTGACGACTAATTTTATACTTTTGAACAAATCACATGGAAGATTCATGTAATATACTAAAAAAATGAGATGCAGAGTTCTATATATAAGTTTGGAGGACGTATCGTTATACATGCAAACTATTGACGATTGTAGGAGTTAATATTGTTACCATCGGTTTTGTATAATATTCTGTGCACGGTTGCATTTAAGTACACCGTGATGTTGCTCGGGTCAGCATACTCTAGCAAATCAGCAGCCGTGTGCCTTCTCCCATTTCGATCAAAAATGCTGCCGCCAATTTTGGTTCCGTATAAATGCTCTAAAGTAAAACCATTATTTGGTAGTACGCCGGCCTCCAACAACCCATCTCTCACTGCTGCTTGCCATGGCAACACTTCTGGCTCAAATTCCACTTTCTTTTCAACCCACTCATAAGATTCCCTCACAAGTTTTGGGTCCAACCATGCTTTATTAATAAAGTCCGGACTCGCCCTAGTGAAAAAGCCTGCGTTTATGGCAGACCCACCACCTAGAACGCGGGCCCTTTGGTTGAGCACACCATCAGTTGACACAAAGGTTTGGGAAGGAGAGGTGGGACCAAGGTTCGCGAGTGTGTCAATAAAACCATTTATGGTGTTGACGGAGGGGATACCATATGGCAAGTCACCTCTTTCGAGTACTAAGACTTTTGCTCCTTGTGAAAGTGTGGCTGCCAATGCACAACCCGTAGTTCCACCACCAACTATGATATAGTCGTAGGATGTCACTTCTGGTGCTCTGGTCGCGTCTTTTGCAAATGTGGTGTATGGAGCTGAAAATGAAAACAGTTCTTATCATACAAAATGTGCTAAAATAAAAGAGTTCAATGAATATGATAATCAAGCTAACTACCTTTCTCGGAGGTCGAAGAAGAAGCAAAGAAGACAATGAGTGTGAATACAAATCGGGCTACATATGAACTAGGGTTTGTGGTACGAACATAATCCATGTTGGATTTGATACTGGATGAACTGGATTGAATAGAATGGTCTTTAAATTAAATTTACGAGAAAAGTGAAGTATGGATGTTGACTATAAGAAGTGGATGAACAACCAACTAGCGTTGTTGTTAATGTTAATGTTAACGTTATTTAAATCAATGCAAACTTATAGACGTGGATTGTCATTTGCATATAGATTTAAGTTCATTTTAAGGAAATAATATTGGTAATACTTTCTTTTTATAATCACTTAAACCTATATCCTATTAAAAACTTGTTAATGGTTTTTTTCCCCTAACAAACCATAGTCATGTGAATCACGACAGTTTAAAATTATGAATGCCATTATAAATCTAAATCTTAAAGCATAACTACTTAATACAAACGCTAGAGTTTTTCTATTACAATGAGCTTTAGTAATGTTAGAAAAATATAACGTGGCATAAAGCGATTACATATTAATAGTATAAAACTAAGCATTATGATTATGGGATAATAGCACGTCTAGAACTTTGAAATAAAATTACAAAAACAATTTCATATATATTTTCCATAAGCTTACAGCTTCACTAATATTTCGTAATTTCACCACATCTTTTTTATTTAAGATAGTATATAAATTAACATAAGACAAATCTAAGAAAATTTCAAAAGTTATTATCCATTAAAACTTCATAGATTTTTCACATCCACTCAAAAACCAATCACTACAAGTTCATTATCTCGCAGGTAATGTGAAGATAAGAATTTTTGCCTAAGAAGCAGGACTCATGTTGACATGTAACAATCAAACAAAACATATGGTGCTAAGGCTTTGACCTGCAATCAACTTATCAATGGAGGTTAAAGGTTATGTGAAAAACTAGAAGGGGGGTTGAATAGTTTTACCAATTAAAACTTTCTTTTAAACTATTTAGATCGACTTATGTCAATCTATTTGGTTGTGTGTGTTGGATGTTGATAAACAAACATATAAAGATATGTAATGAAAAGATAAGAGTAAGAATCACAAAACCACAACGCGAGTATTTATAGTGGTTCGCTACAAGGACACCTTCCTGCCTACTCCACTCCCGAGTCACCTACTCGAGAGTTTGTAATCACTACACCAATCTCCTTATGGCGGAGAAGCCTTCACAACGTCGCTTAATCTTTTTCCCGGACAAAGCTAAATACCGAGTTCTTTCACACCAAGGCGAACCACACCTAACACAACGTCGTCTACCCTTTATACGGTGCTAGGCTAACCACCGAAGTTCTTTCACACCTTAGGTGAACTACACCTTCACAACATCGCCGCCTTTATTAGGTACTAGGCTAAGTACCTAGTTCCATTGCAATGGAGGAACTACTACCACACTACACCAACGACTAATCCCAAAGGAGATCTACTCCTTTACAACATCATCAAGGACATCAATATCCTTGGATCTAATGCTAGTCTATCTAGTACATCGAAACACACCATATCGAATGTACATCTAAGGCACCTTTCACTAATGCATTTGATTAGATCTACAAGACACCTTTCACTAATGTCTTTGATTAGATCTACAAGACACCTTTCACTAATGTCTTTGATTAGATCTACAAGACACCTTGCATTAATGTCTTGTGTCTTCACTTCTAAGCACCTTTCACTAATGCTTCTTGTCTTGACTTCTAAGCACCTACCACAAGTGCTTATCCTATAGACGATAGATACCCTTCACTAATATCTTCGTCTTGACACTTGAGACATCTTTTACTAATGTCTTTAACACTACGCTTCTTTGAAGAAAGAAAGGGATCATCAACAAGAGGACTTCAATAGCCTTGATGATGTGGAAGCTTTGCAACTCATGGACTTGAGCTTGCTCGACTTCAAAGGTGGTGATCTTCCCTTTAAGAGGAACCTAAAGATCGCATAAAACAAAACTACAAACATAGATCTCTTGGATCTATGGTTAGTGAGATTTAACTCTCGGGAGAAAGTATGTTAGAGGGTGAGATATAATGAAGAAATGGCTCACTATTTATAGAGGAAAAACCTCTGTTTCCCGGATCCCACGGATCCTTCCACTGGGATCCGGCTAGCACAAAGCTAGGGATCCGTGGTCCGCCTCTTTGCCCATGGGTATTTTGGGTTATGGGTCATGGGTCATGGGTTATGGGTTGATCCATGGTTTCTATCTAGATACAATGTACCTTAAGGATACATTGAACTTGTGTAAGTGGTATATATAAAACCATGGGTTATGGGTCAAAACCATTTGCTAGTTTTTATCTATTTAGTATATACTTGCTTTTACCCATTTTAGTACATACTTGTTTTTACCCATTTTAGTGTACTTAATATAAGTATGTATTAACCCAATATGTAAACACTAGTTGTTGTACATATGTATCTAACTCATAGAATTACTTAAACTTGTTAAGCCAATATGTAAACACTAGTTGTTGTACATGTGTATCTAAAATATAAAATCACTTAATCTTGTTATAGTGTTTTATGTGAAAACGTAAGTGTGTTATAAAACTATTAGTTCAAACCATTTACTTATTTTATTTGTTTCGTTAATATGATTTTACTTTTGTTATCGACAAAACATTAGAAGATCGTAAAATATAAATAAACGTTCTTTACGGCTTATTTGTATTAACAATCTCCCTTTTGTTGATGACAAAACATAAAATTATTTTAAGGAAAAGCTAAAATTGTAAACGTTTGAATTTAGTTTTTACTTTCTTCTCCCCTTTTGTCGGAACAAAAGTGTTAAAAAAGCAACACATCGTTTTAAGAAAAACATGTGAAAGAAAAAATAGAGAGAGGATCGTCGTTACTCCCCCTCGACGAGTCCACCCCTAAGTAAGGGCGTCAAGAAACTAATTCTAATCTAGTTCATTTGCAACTAACTTATGCAAAGGATTACGTCTATGTGACAAGTGTACTCCCCCTAGATGATTGCAAAATTTGCAACGGGAAGTTATGAAATTGCAATCAAATGTTGCAAGTAATTTTGCAACGTGTTGTTTTGACACCAAGCTCCCCTAGCTTTAGGATGTCAAATACTTTATGTGTTAATTGAATAACTGCAAAACAAGGGTTAGAAAACAAGTATAATTCACAATTTCCGCAAATGTGACAAAGAAAAACATTCGACTTCACGGATCCCACGGTTCCCTTCTAGTAGGGATCCGTCTCAGCAATATCTTGAGGAATCCGTCGGTCGATGACTAAAATCGACAAAGGTGATATAACAAGTAATGTTATCACATAAATGAGATATGAATACATATTCTCGGAAAAATAACAAGTAGCATGTAATTCCATTTAATAAAACAAGAGTTATGATATACATGACTCAAAAATAAGAAAATAGACAATACATAACTAGGAATTTCTTAGACCAACTAACGCTGAAGCTTAGACACCACTATAATCTTCTAGCTCGAGTTATGTTTAGGTTTAATCTCGTCGAAGCGTTCGAGGAGATGATAGAACATGAAACGTTGGTCTTCTCGTACTTCATGTATCAAACTTTCAACATGTTGACAATGATAGCAATCTTTGTCATGGCTAGGTAGTGGTGGTGGATGAAATGAAGTGGCTTGATTCAAAGGATCAATTGAAGTGGTTTAAGGAGCCTCGAATGATGGAGGATTGGTGGAGGTCCATTTAGGAATGGTTCGATCAAGAATGATGATGGTGGTAAAGATGTGTCAACTTCCATAAGGTCGGGTGGTTGACTTTGATGATTTCTTATAATCCAAATGGGATTATATGATGGAAACGCGAAAAGGAAGCCGGAGCAAGTGTTGACTCAACACCTTGATTTTGAATCATTGTTCCTCTAATGAGGAGAATGTTGTCGTGAAGCGGATGAGACGGCCTAGGTGGCAAGTCCTCTAAATTGTAGAGGTGAGGTGATGATTGTGGGGATGTAAAGAGATAGTTCTAGGAACCAAAGGTGATGGTTTAGTGGAGATTATATTGTTTGGCCTAGGAGGTATGGTTGTGTTTGGTATAGGTAGTTTTGTGGGTACTATCCTTTTAGGAATTGGTTTGATTGGATGATGAAGGTTTGTTGATTTGACCGGAGATGATTCGGTTGAAGAGATTTCGTGTACAACACGAGCCCTTTGATGGGCGGTTCTTTGGTGGATAGGTTGTTACTTGGGGTTTTCTCATGATGAGATGATTTGAAGAGATTGCAAAGGCTGAAAGTTAGAATGAGAGTGATGACTATGGAGGTCCTAACAAGGTGGTTTATAAACCAAAAGATTTGGAAAGTGCATTCAAGCTCTAAGCCACTAAGATTCATTGGAATGTGATGATTAGCATGCACAAGAGTCAACTATAGAGGTTGTGCTGTTCTAGGATCTCATTTAAGATGAGATGGAGTGTTTGAGTTGAAATGATTTGTTTTAGTAAGATTTGTCATAGATCGTCATCCGGATCTCACGGTTCCCTTCTCGGAGGGATCCGTCTAGGCTAGTTCTAGGGATCCGGTGTTCGAGATTTATGAAAGAGTGGAAATGATGTTTCTAAGATCCTAGACCTACATCACCTTGAGTGTTTCAGTTCTCTAAGTGTTTTAAATGAAGGGGTGCTTAAGTGTTTGAAGGCAATGAGTGGTGTAGCTAATGATTGTTATTTAGGGAAGGATTTGAAACTTTCAACAAGTACCAATGGATGAGCAAGGGTGACATTAAAGATGTCAATTGAAGTTAAATGAAACTAAATGATCCTAGAGATCAGGTTGTGTCTTAGGATTATGTTTTGGAAAATATCCTAATGGTTATGAGATGGGAAAAACTAGGATTTGATCAACTTTGATCAATTTTGAGGTGAGATTGATTAATGATCAATATTGTCATAATCGAAGGACTTCTAACCTAGTTGTGAGAGATCATATAAGAAGAATAAAGTGTGAGTTTTGGGAGCGGAAGAGTGATGGATTGAAATGGTAGATCTAACAAAGCCTTAGAATGTGATCTATGTGAGTTGGAAAGAGTAGGAAAGGTCAACCTATCTTGATAAAGTCTTAATCAATCTTAAGACACTATGTTTAGCTTAGTGTGAGGTGTTATAAGGGATGTGTTTGACATATAATGCTTGCAATTGCATTTTCTGTTTTGCCGGATCCCACGGTTCCCTAGAAGTAGGGATCTGTTTAGTACAACATTTGGGATCCGTCTATCTGTTAGACAAAACCTTTACTAAAGGTATGCAATGATCTTTGACAATGCATTATATTCCAAGTTTTGTTTAAGTGAGTTCTAAAACTAGGAAATCAAATGAAAGATGTTTTACTTCATGGAAGAGATAGGATTACAGAGTAGAATTGATCCTATTTGACTATTCTAGGTTCCTTGAGTGTCTTCACTAGGAGGATCATTATGTGATTGATGGGTATTGGTGGAATCATGAATGAAGAAAGTCTTCATGAGAGATATGTTTAGTGGTTCCATCATCTTGTTCACAAGTACGATACAACGGACTTTGAAATTGAGGATAAGTGCATAACATTGTGATAGGCGTGTCAAGAACATTCCATAAGGGATGAGTTTATTCTTGGAGCCTTGAAGATTTGCAATTCGCCTTGCGAAGAAGTAGGCGAGATTGTATGGTTGTTGTGTTAGCAAAGCGGTACAACATGTGAGCACAACAAGCGGGAAGAATATCTCGATTTCCTATGACTCCAAACATTTTCACGTAGAATGAGAGCAACAGGCTTATACTCTTCTCGGATATCCCGTGTATGGATAATGTTTGGATTGGAGTAATATGGTCGAGGTTTGCATATCATGCGCGTTAAATCTTCCGGAGGGTATGTGTGAACAATATGGACTATTTTCTTCATGAAAGTTGAAGAGAGAATCAAGAGACCAATCTTGGTGAAGGCACATTGTCCATGGTTTGGAATTCGGAGGATGTGAGCAAAATGCCCAAGGCTTAAAGTGAATTTTGGTTTTGATATAAAACCAAAGAGATGAGAGCGATCCTCGTTACGAATGAGTTCCACTTGACGGAAGAATTCCATTATGAACCTTGGACATATCTTCGTTGATTTCAAGAAGACATTCTAGTCCTATGGCTCGGAAGGAGGTATTGATACATTCTTGAATTGTAGAGAGGTGTCTACAATCGTCCTTCATGGAAGTGACAGTTTGAGATTATTGAACCCACGGACATGATTGCGGTGTGTTGGGCTCAAGGAAATGTTCGGGTGTAGACGCTAGTGAGTGAAAAATCAAACTCGTATTCATGCGTCATAGTTGAACCTATAGAGTGATAGGTTAATAAGGAAGACGTTTATGGTCAACCTATAATAATCTAACGTTTTTACTAGATATTCTATTAACAATTAGTATTTAGCTAACTCATGGTTTTGAAGCTCTAGTGGATTATTACTTTTAGAAAGATAGTGGTTTTAATCTTGCATGAAAGCTTTTTTCGATGGGGACGGATCCCACGGTTCCTTTTCAAAGGGATCCGCTAGTGTAACTTCCGGGATCCGTGGATGCGTAGTAATGAACCGTTTTAATAAAAACATAGGTTTTACGGTTATTGTACCATGAAGTATGTTTTATCCTACATTTTCTTTTAGCATGCATACATGACATCTAATGTATCACGAAAGAATATAACACATACATATCAAAAGAAATGAAACACACATAATAACACAAACATCCTAGATAAAATAGATTATCAATAATATTGCATTTCAATGCTAAGGATAATACAAAGGATTGGGTAAATGACCCCAATATAGATTAACAACACAAAGTAAATGTCTCCGTATGTGAACTTCATCATAGGGAACACAAGTGCGATGAGTGTTAGGGCGATGAGCACGAGTGCGATGTAAACCATGTTGATGACGGATCTTCTTGGTTTAGGAAGAGATGGAATGAGGAGGAAGATGAAGTTTTTGAATGAGAGGAATTTTGAAACCGGAAAATTTGAAAAGTGAGGATTGAAAAAGTGGGCGTCGAGTGGGTTTATTAATAGGGAAGGAGGAATTTTGAAATTGTGTTTTGTTTTATTAGAAGAAATAAAGCATAAGCTCTATATATTATGACTATAGGCGAGAAAAATAACACGTATGTGAAAGCAGGCTTCTAACGAGCTACATGTAAATCATGTGTAAACACAAAATCTACTCAAATAAAAGCCTAGTAAATAACACTTATATACTAAACACATATCATTTAGATATAAGTAGAAAGTCATACCTCGAATGCACTTAGGAATGTATTTTACAAATGACAAATGTCACTTAGACGATTCCCGCTCCTTTGCGTCTAAGATACCTTCTTAAGGAAGGTATTCTTGTTACCAAGCAACTCCTAAAGCTTGGTGGGTATGAGCTTTGACTAATCAATATTACAAAGAAGATTAGTGCAATTAAATAAAAAAAAATGTTGTTATCAACTCAACATCCAAACATATAGTTTTTGAAAAACATGGTGTTTGTTTTTATGAAAAACCTTCTTTGTAGTTTTCAATTAACTATGGATCGTATCAAGTTTTTAAAGTACAATCTGATGCCAATTGTGGAAAACTAGAAGGGGGGGTTGAATAGTTTTACCAATTAAAACTTCCTTTTAAACTATTTAGATCGACTTATGTCAATCTATTTGGTTGTGTGTGTTGGATGTTGATAAAAAAGCATATAAAGATATGTAATGAAAAGATAAGAGTAAGAATCACAAAACCACAATGCGAGTATTTATAGTGGTTCGGCTACAAGGACACCTTCCTTGCCTACTCCACTCCCGAGTCACCTACTCGAGTTTGTAATCACTACACCAATCTCCTTATGGCGGAGAAGCCTTCACAACGTCGCTTAATCTTTTTCCTGTACAAAGCTAAATACCGAGTTCTTTCACACCAAGGCGAATTACACCTAACACAACGTCGCCTACCCTTTATACGGTGCTAGGCTAACCACCGAGTTCTTTCACACCTTCGGTGAACTACACCTTCACAACGTCGCCTACCCTTTATTAGGTACTAGGCTAAGTACCTAGTTCCATTGCAATGGAGGAACTACTACCACACTACACCAACGACTAATCCCAAAGGAGATCTACTCCTTTACAACATCATCAAGGACATCAATATCTTTGGATCTAATGCTAGTCTATTTAGTACATCGAAACACACCATATCGAATGTACATCTAAGGCACCTTTCACTAATGCCTTTGATTAGATCTACAAGACACCTTTCACTAATGTCTTTGATTAGATCTACAAGACACCTTTCATTAATGTATTGTGTCTTCACTTCTAAGAACCTTTCACTAATGCTTCTTGTCTTGACTTCTAAGCACCTACCACAAGTGCTTATCCTATAGACGATAGATACCCTTCACTAATATCTTCGTCTTGACACTTGAGACATCTTTCACTAATGTCTTTAACACTACGCTTCTTTGAAGAAAGAAAGGGATCATCAACAAGAGGACTTCAATAGCCTTGATGATGAGGAAGCTTGGCAACTCATGGACTTGAGCTTGCTCGACTTCAAAGGTGGTGATCTTCCCTTTAAGAGGACCTAAAAGATCACACAAAACAAAACTATAAACATAGATCTCTTGGATCTATGGTTAGTGAATTTAACCTGGGGAGAAAGTATGTTAGAGAGGGTGAGATATAATGAAGAAATGGCTCACTATTTATAGAGGAAAAACCTCATCGTTTCCCGGATCCCACGGATCCCTTCCACTTGGGATCCGGCTAGCACAAAGCTAGGGATCCGTGGTCCGCTCTCTTTGCCCATGGGTATTTTGGGTTATGGGTCATGGGTCATGGGTTATGGGTTGATCCATGGTTTTCTATCTAGATACAATGTACCTTAAGGATACATTGAACTTGTGTAAGTGGTATATATAAAACCATAGGTTATGGGTCAAAACCATTTGCTAGTTTTTTTCTATTTAGTATATACTTGCTTTTACCCATTTTAGTACATACTTGTTTTTTACCCATTTTAGTGTACTTAATATAAGTATGTATTAACCCAATATGTAAACACTAGTTGTTGTACATATGTATCTAACTCATAGAATTACTTAAACTTGTTAAGCCAATATGTAAACACTAGTTGTTGTACATGTGTATCTAAAATATAAAATCACTTAACCTTGTTATAGTGTTTTATGTGAAAACGTAAGTGTGTTATAAAACTATTAGTTCAAACCATTTACGTATTTTATTTGTTTCGTTAATATGATTTTACTTTTGTTATCAACAAAACATTAGAAGATCGTAAAATATAAATAAACATTTTTACGGCTTATTTGTATTAACAGGTTACACATATGGCATTGCAATAACATATACTCCGTATAATATATATTGCATAACATATAAAAACAATGTTGGTTGGTTTTTACATAAAACAATTTTTGTTTGAGTAAAAGGCTATTATATTCGGTAAATTTGTATTACTTCAAAAAACAATCAATGCAAGTGCGTAGAATGTGAATGAGTCTCACATCTCAGCTAGTTCATAGGCAAAATACAAATGTATCATTTTTGCTTCAAACTAAACCAATCATAAGAAAGACAAACAAGTTTTATGAAAAACTATTAAATAAACTACTTACGAATAGTATGACCATGAACCTTAATGTCATAAGCGTCACAGAAAGTTAATCGCTCTTCCCTTAAATCTTCACACTCATCATCATCATAAGAGTGATCATCATAGTCATTTTCCGATGCTCGTATAAGCTCTTCATCCCTGTTTCACCTACGTTTTTTGAGGATTTCGTAGCCTTTGAACTTGTCGATGCAATAAATATCGCGGTATCATTAGCATCCTCTTCCACCTCATTCTCGCTATCATTATCCAAGTTAACAACTTTACTATTACCTACATTCTCATCGCCACCTTTCGAATTAACTGAATCACTAGTAATAATCTCTACATCCTTTTCAACCATATTAAGAACATCAAAAGGATTTGAAGTCAAAATTTTTTACCACTTGAACTAGCCACATCACCTATAGGTTTCGAACCAGATTTAATACTATCCCCAACCATATTAGAATGTGTACCTTTCGGTTTACCCTCCTGATTTTCCGTCTTCTTTGCAGTCACATGTCTGTAGACAAACTGAGACTTAGGACCAACAGGAAGACCTCTAATAGTTTGTCTTTGCGTCTTCACATTCACATCGGATACAATCTTCTTACGATATTGATCCAACGAATGACCAACACGCAGACCTTCAATTTTAGGCGTTGCCACCATAATAGTGTCTTTTAACTCAACATCAGCATGAAGATCTATCATTGCTCTCGCGAAACTGGACTGACCCCAAGATTCCATACACATTAAAGTTTTATTAGTATCTAACATCAATGGGGTATCAATTTTTGTAGCTATAGCACTCAATTCATCCTCCGTGAAAGCCGTGTCATGGAGTTTAACCCAAGCTGATACACTTTTCAAGTCTTCCTTAGACACATTTACCAAAGGAGACCACTTGTGAAGAATCAATGGAACATTACCTATCATCCATGGACCATTCTCAAGCATTGATTCCATAACAATATTAGAATTAAATTTGAAGAAGAAAATACCTTTCAAGTTCATCATAGAGCGAACAAAACATATCTACTCCACACATTCTTAACATAGTTTTCAACCGCATGATACACAACTAGATCTTTTACCCAGAAATAAACCATAAACATTGTTCTCGAAACACTCCTTAATCTGTAGGACTGATTCTTTAGAAACTACAACATCAACTCCATTACAAGCCGGGGCGATCAAGGTACAAAAATTGGAAACTTTCTTACTCGCATCACCATTAAGATGATCAACATATGATACATTCACCATACCATTCGATTTATCACCAACAATATCCACTTTAGCAAACGTATTTGTTGGGATTTCACAACTATATAACAATTATAATCACAAGTACATAGCAGATTAAATGTCCTAAAAGGATCCTTATGATGCGCATGGATTAACATTAAACACATAGTTCACTAACCTTTTGATATGAATATGATGATCAACAAATCGAACAATGGATCTTGATCTTCCTAGAGCTTACACAAGACCCTTAAGTTACTAAAATAAGAAACCTTTATGTTCTCGCACACTACACGTACGTAGTAGAATACTTGAATGCTAGTTAAAATCTTTCACGGAATAAAGCACTAAACACACGGTTATGCTTTCTTGAACAAAGTTGACAAATCCTAAGGGATAGGGGTGTTGCCGATCAGTTATACTCAAGAGGAGGGAGAGGATATTTTTACTTTGGGTTTAGGTTTTTCTAAGGATCCAAAATAATGTGTTGGGCAATTCATTATACAGGAATTAGGTAGCTTAGAATCCAAGTCAGACACAAAACCATCGCCCCTTTGTAATCGGCCGATTAGTGACCCCCATGGGCTCACTATTGTGTTTGGGATATAGTCCAATTAAACAAGTCCATTACCTTTAATTTTTAGCCTATTAGTTAATTAAATAATCTAACGGTTTAACTAACGATCGTTAATCATTTCGTGAAATATATAAATAATATAATTAATATACTCACTATAAATATATTAATTATATTATAAAAGTATTCCCTCGGTGTATACGTATGTGACCCCATAGACTCGCGTATTTCTAGCCGTATAATTACCGATTATAACTTGAGTATATTCCAATAGCTCCCACTTGCGAATGTCATAATCACAATAACTTATACAAGCAATGATAAATGTCTAGCAACACGCCATTGCTCCCGAAAATACCTGAGTGTGGTTTCATAAAACATATCAGTGTTAAATGATTTATTGGTTAACATCATTTTGTTTCGGATATTTGTTAAACTATGGATATGGATTAAAGTCATTCCATAATGTTTAACTTATTTTGTTTCTCGTTATAGATAATGAACTAGATTACCAAACGTAAACAAGATTCATCTTAACCTACTTGGGGCATGGTCATGCAAACATCTGATCAATTCAATGAGGGGCCCAATAGTATCTAACTCCGAAAACATGTGAAGGAACAAATCCTATTTTGACTGCATATGTCATTCATGTGCTTCACATCACTTATGAAAATAGCCTTTATAACTATCTTATTCAGAACATCGTTTAACTATATTAAGAAAATGATATCTACACATGCAAGACCTACCTGCATCTCAAGTATGAGGATGGGTAATACAACCACTTGCGAGATTCACCCACTGACACCGATCCAGAAAGTGAATACCCATAGGTTGGGGTAGTATAGTATTAGCTTAAATAACATATGAGTTTGGGTGACATATCCTTTAACATTCATCAAGTGAATATTACCAAAGGACAGTGTTTAACTATATCAAGAAAATGATATCAACACATGAAAGACCTCCTTGTATCTCAAGTCTGAGGATGAGTAATACAACTACTTGCGAGATTCACCCAATGACGTCAATCCTTTAAGTGAATTCTCGTAGGTTGAGGTAGTTATTCATTATAAAAATAGAAAATGTTTTACATCCCATTATCCCGATACTAAAAAACAAATTTACATGAGACTACTAGCTAGATGAAGTCTAATACTCCTCCCATATTCAGCATGATTGGTACAAGATAATGCCTTAGTAAAAGGATCAGCTAGGTTGTCATCTGTTGGAACTTTGAGAAATCTTATGTCACCTTCTTCGATAACTTTTGAATATAGTAAACCTTCCTTCGATAATGTTTGGCACCTTTCTGAACTCCAAGTTCGATGGCGATGATGATTGCACCAGAATTATCACAGTACATCTCTATAGGTTCTTCATTAGTGGGAATGACTCCAAGCCCAGAAATAAACTTCCTAATCCAAACAGCTTCCATTGCAACTTTAGAAGAAACTATGTATTCAAATTATGTAGAAGACATTGCAGTAGTGCTCTGCTTAGAACTTTTTCGGTCTACGGCACCTCCGTTTAAAACGAAAATGTAACATGTTTGAGATTTAGTATCATCAGCATCGGTCTCGTATCCAGTATCTGTGTAAAAATGACTCTGAGCTCCCTTTCAAGATCACCACTATAAATAAGAAACATATCCTTAGTATTTCATAGCTACTTCAGAATTTTCTTCACAATAGTCCAGTGACACTCTCCTATCCTACAGCTAAGGCATAAGGAACTCTCTGCATGCGTATCACCTCTTCTGGTGTAGAGGGACCTTGAGTCTTGCTCAAATTCAGTTCCTCTTGCATTGGGATACTTCCACGTTTAGAATTCTCGATATGAAATCTCTTTAAGATCTGATGAACATATGCACTTTGACACTTTCTAATCCATGATTTTACATCTTGTAGCTCTGTAGATCTTGATTCTAAGGATGTATCCCACTTATCCTAAGTCTTCCATGGTAAAACACTTTCTAATCTAGGATTTTACATCTTGTAGCATTGGAATATTATTTCCCATGATTAATATGTCATCGACATATAATATTAGGATCGCGACCATACTGCTATTAGCCTTTTGATATACAAATGGCTCATCAAGGTTTTGAGTAAAACCAAATTTCATGATCTCCTCATCAAACCTTTTATTCCAGCTCTTTAATGCTTGTTCTAATCTATGAATGGGTCGTTGTAGCTTGCATACTCATATAGGATATTTTGGATTGGCAAACCCCTCAGGTTGCACTATATAAAATTCTTTAGTTAGGTGACCATTCAAGAAGGCGGTTTTGACATCCATCTGCCAAATCTCATAGTCATAAAATGATGCTATGGCTATAAGAATCGTAATAGCTTTAATGTCTGCAACATGAGAGAAGGTTTCCTCATAATCTACACCGTTGGTTTAAGTATAAACTTTACTACAAGATGAGCTTTATAGGTATGTACATTTCCATGCATGTTGTTCTTCATCTTGAAAAGCCACTTGCTCCCAACTGTCTTCCCATTAGGAGGAGGTCTACCAGGACCCATACATCATTGTATTTCATAGATTGCACTTCTACATTCATAGCTTCAACCCATTTATCAGATTCATGATCTAACAATGCGGCCTTAAAGTTAGTGGTTTTATCATGATCCCCAACTCATGCTCCTCGTCATCGACATAGAAACCATATCGATCAGGTGCAAGATGTATCCTTTCGGATCTACGAAAATGAATAACCTCACTTGTAGTTTGACACTTTCATGTTCAACTAGATCGTGATGTTTGCCAGTGTTTTCATAAGAAGGCGATCTTCATCTTGAATTTCTTCAAGATCTATGTTGCTCCTACTTGCTTTTTTCTGAGATGGACCGCTCTAAAAAAACTCAGCATACCGAGCAACAATAATTTTGTTCTAAAGTGGGTAGTAGAAGTAGTAACCCATTGTTTCCTTTGGGTAACCTACAAAGATATACTTAACAGATCAAGGTTCAAGTTTATTTGGCGTGTCATGCTTCACAAGTGCCTCACAACCCCAGATCTTTAAGTAAGACAAATTATGGACTTTTCATGCCATAATTCATATGGTGTCTTTTCACCTTCTTAGTTGGAACCATATTGAGTATGCATGCAGCAGATCTAGATCATAATCCCAAAGGACATTAACAGAGTTGTTTGATTCATCAGGGATCGAACCATGTCAAGCAAGGTTCGATTTCTCCTTTCAGACACACCATTATGTTGTGGGCGTATATGTAGGAGTGAATTGTGAGACAATCCCACACTTATTAAGATAATCCAAAAACTCTTGACTCATATATTCGCCTCCTTGATCAGATCGAAGGGCCTTTATGGTTTTCCCGAGTTGATTTTCTATTTCTATTTGAAATACTTTAAAAGTTTCAAAGACTTCATGTTTATGTTTAAGCAAGTAAACATAACCATAATTACTAAAATCGTCAGTGAAGGTAATGAAGTAACTAGCTCTATGTCTTGACACAGTTCTAAAATGGTCACATACATCAATATGTATTAGTCCAAGCAGATACTTAGCTCTTTATATTTTATACGAAAAAGGCTTACGAGTCATCTTTCCAGATACACAAGAAATACATTTATCAAAACACTCATCATCAGTTGGTTTTAAAAGCCCATCATGTTGCAACTTGTCAATACATTTCTTGTTTGTATGTCCAAGACGACAATGCCACAAGAAATTGAATACAAGTTGTGCTTGATTTTTTATTGCTAACAATATATATAGAACTATCATGTGAAACAAACCATGTATATCAATTTCAAAAATACCATCACGCGGAATAGCATTAAAATAAACAATATTATTCTTAGAAACTGAAATTCCATAATCCGTAAAACAATTAATAAAACCATTATCTTTCAAAGGAGAAACGGTAACAACACTTCTAGTAATAGAATGTGCGTAATGATGATTGTCTAACACAATACATAAACCATTAGGAAGAACTAAATCAACACTTCCTATTGCTTCAATAACTCAAAGTTTCCATTTCCTACATACAGGTTCAAAGCTCCTTGTTTCGGCTTCCTGCTTCCCCTAAGCCCTTGAGTTGTATTACAGATGTGAGTATCAAAACCAGTGTCATAAACCCAGGAGTTACTAGGAAAAGAGTATAGTTCTATAATGAAGATACTTGATGTACTAGCACCACTAGCTTTGTTCTTCTTATTTATCACCTCAACTAGGTAGATAGGACGATTCCTCCTCCAATGACCCACTTATAGCACCCCAAAACTCTTTTTATAAGTATTTAATTATGAGTGTGCTATTCGCTAAGTTGACTATAACTTTTATGAGTCTGTAGACTCAATATGATTGGTTAGTTAAATTATGGTAAACTCAAAGTCAAACCAAATAGTTAAACTTAAGTTAACTGATAGTCAAATTGGTTAGTATATGGTTTTAGAATATATTATGTGACCCAAATATTAAAGAAAAGAACTTGAGAGACCTAAGTTGCCAAAATCTCAAACTAGTACTAGAACCATATTATTTTAGTACTAGAACCATCTTGTTTTAGCCTGTTAGGACTTAAAGTGAAATAATTCTCCTATCAGGGACCATTCTTGCCAAATGACTAAAGTTATACCAAATAAGAGTTATATATATTTCTTGGTCTTTCCATAAGTTTCCAAACAACGCATTCTAGTGTTTTCATGTGTATGTGAGTGAGGTGATATACCAAGAAAAAGAGAGGGAAAGTTGTGGCTTGATGATTTAGTAATAAGTATTGAAGTTCTAATTAAAGGTTAAGTACTTACAACAATCCCCAAGAAGTAAGTAAACCTATCTTGAGTTGAAAATATTAAACTTGTGAGTTAAGGTTCACGTACCCATTGGGGGTTACGGATAACTGTGTTTTTAAAGCAAGAATTAAAGTGTTTATAAATATTGGTTAAGGTTATTTTATGAATTAAGTAAAATGAGTAAATTGGAGTTATGATCATAACATTATCATATCATGACAAAGAAGGGTTTTGGTTATTGTTATGGGTGGGTTTAGACACCCTTGACCCCTTGTTTATTATTTAAATTAAAGGTGTTAATATGTGTTGGTGGTTATTTGATTAGGAAAGCAAATAACGAAAAGGATGATGATTTGTTGGTAATATTTACCTTGGAATCAAGGTAAGTACCCAAGCTATAATATGTTGTGATATGTGATTAATTAATTGTATTATGTATTGATTGATAAGAATTAAGAAATAAAGAATAGGAGAGTTGGAAGTGGTGTGGATTTTAGGCTAGTTAAGCCCTAATGAATGAGAGTTCTTGGTTTAATCATATGACTAATCAAGGTATGTATTTTTGTTATGATATATGACATGATGTAATGCTTGATATAGTTGATGTGTTTTATGCAAGTGCTATGGGTGTATGGTTAAGTGTTATAGACTTGATATGTATATATGCATTGATTATGTCAAATATGATAATATATTATTGCGGGTTACTTACTAAGCGTAAGCTTAACCTCTTAGTTGTTGATGTTTTGTGTAGGTGATTCTTGATGCAAGTAGGTCTTGAAAAAAGGATTAGAATTTGGAATTAATTAGATTAAGAGGTAGAGGGCTTGTAAGTGGATTGGAATGTGTTAACGCATCTACAATGCTCTAAGTTTTAAAGACTTTTCTACATTTAATAGCTCGTGTTTTCATTAATTTTGTTAACCAAAAACCTATGCTTTACAAAAGTCCTCCAATGCATAAAAGCTATCCAATAGCTTTTTTCAATAAATTAATTCATAAATAGCACTAAGTCTTATGTCTCAAAGACTTGTAATCTACTAAGTCTCCAGTTAAAAAGCTTTTCATCAAGTCTTTAGAGTAATGCTAAAAACTTTTGAAAAGCATTTTCAAATAGTAATAAGTCTTTTGTCACGTTACCATTGCAGATGCTCCAAGGAGCATAGTATTAAATACCGAGAATTTGAACCATGAGGGTCTTGAAATGGTTTATAAGCTTGTTTATTGGGTGTTAAATCTATGTTATGGTTTGTTAAAGTGTTGTGCTTGTCAAAGTAAATTGTGTTGAGTCATTATTTTAGTTATGTGTTATAGTGTTTGAAAGTAGGTCAAAATGGGTGTTTGGAAAACCCCGTAAGTATGTGTTCACGGGTCATTTAGACCAAAAATGTTTATGAAAGTAATGTATTATGTTATGTTAAAGATTTCAAGAAAGTTTCATTAGTTTTCGAGTCTTAGAAGTTGGTTTTCTGGAATTAGAGTAAATATAGTTTTCTTTGTAAAAATCTGAAGTAGACATATGGCCATATGGAATTCCACCATACCGTTGCATCAGAGTTTTAGTAAGAGGCATATGGTCATATGAAATTTCAGCATATGCCCATATACTTCTGTCAGAGTATAAATAGGATTTTTCTAGTTTTGGTCAATCTTCTAAAAATCATATCTAATAAACCATAAGTCGTTAGAGGTCGTAACACCCGTCGTTTTAAAGGTAATTGAGTTTAGATTTATTAAAAAAATGTTCCAAGAGCTGGGTTGTAATATATTTTTCAGTTTCTTAAGAGTAACAAGAGGTCCGTTATAGTCAAGTCTTTTCCGTGAAAAGTTTTAATTTTTGGTCAAATCAGGAAAGGGGCGTTTCACCTCAATGATGGTCGGTCACGTCCTTTTCTGGGTGCATTTTATTTGGTGGTGGGGGATCTTTGGTTTAGGGGCATAAGCTAACTTACACTTGCGATTACCATGACCCTTGCCTTGAGTAGCTTGTGGTTTCTTTTACTTTTATCTTTTTGTATCTTGCCTCCTCTGATCGCAAGGACAACAGAGCAGCAACAACCTTCTTTAGAAGCCCATTTTCAGCTAGCTTAAGCATAGCATGCAGCTCAGCTATTGTCTTCCCCATGCTATGCATATTATAGTTTTGCGCAAATTGATCATAGTCCTTGGAAAAAGAGGCAAGTATCAAGCTCACTCCAAGTTCTTTTGGCATGGGGTAACCAAGGCATTCCAGTTGGTCTAGATAGCCCTTCATCTTTAAGACGTATGAGCTATCAAACTTCCTTCTTCCTATTTGCAAGCATGAAATGCTTTCACAGTTTCAAGAAGTTCCTGATTAGCTTGCGTTGTGAGAACATAGTTTTCAGTTCCTCGAGCATTTCATATGCATTGATGTCCTCCAAGGCCTTTTGAAGATTTGGACTCATGCTAGCAAGCACAATCCATGCAACTTCCTGTTGAGGCGCATGCCATCTAGTGTACACTTCAGCAATTTCTACAGTAGCCGCAGGGTA
The DNA here is from genome assembly GCA_022545495.1 of Chrysanthemum lavandulifolium. NCBI lineage: Eukaryota > Viridiplantae > Streptophyta > Magnoliopsida > Asterales > Asteraceae > Chrysanthemum > Chrysanthemum lavandulifolium. The sequence continues at coordinate 12,981,896 of CM040245.1, forward strand.
GGTTTAGGGGGTACAGGTTGTTCTTGATAAACTAACTTTTTCTCAGCTTTAAGGACAATCCTTAAGTTGCAATATCATTTGAGAAATTTAGGACCAAAAGTTTTTATTTTTCAAGAATTGACAATGATAGTCGAATTGTTTATGGTTTGAACAGGTAATGCCATCTACAAATAAACAAAATTCAAATATTTAGTATTTTCGATAATAGATCCTACTTGAACTTCCAATTATCACATTAGTTTATCTGCTAGCAATAGAGGATTCAATAGGTTAGTGGTAATTGCATCACCGTGCAATTCTTAGTTCCTTTTGGGACTCATGGCACCAAAGTACAAGCAACTAGTGTCATGTTTGGCATGTTTAGTCCCATATATGTCTCGGGTTAAGGATCTTACCACTTAACTCGATTAGTCGTCCAATTTGAGAACTTGTGAAGACCACACTAGGTCTCACACTTAGTGGATGATCACCATGGGTTTCAATTCATCTAAGTCTCAAGCAGAGTGAAAGGAAATTGCAAATGTCATCACAATAGGATGGCAAAGACATATGTTTTGTGGGTATATCTCATTTTGATTAAAACTAAGTGTATCAAAAAATGTATGAAAAAGCATGCATACATCTTCATAGCATAAGTTAACAAAAAAACATTTTCCAACTTAAGTATACTCGTTTTAATTATTTATGTTTTTAATGTCCAACATATTTTAGTATGTAATCTTGTGGATAATAAAATAAGGACAACATAAACAATAAGCTTTTTGCAAAACCAGAGTAGGTGCACAATTTTATCGCGGAAAAGATTAAAAATAACCAAACCCTAGATTGACACCCTCAAAGGGTTATTACACCTCAACTATTTCAATCATTAATAAGAACGTGCTAAAGAACGTCTTATTACGGGAAAAGATTGAAGGTTATTCAAACCCTAGGCAATCATTGTTAAAAAATGTACTTGCATGTTTTTCGCGGGAGCAAATTACGGTGTCAACCCAACCCAATGCATTTAAAACAATGCAAATATTAGTTTTAATTCATGATTCACCATTAATAAAATGTGTAAGAACTCTAATTAAGTAATGAAGCTCATTAAACTAAAGTACTTGCATGTTTCTCGCGGGATCAAATTATGGTGCGGAGCCAATCCAATGCGTTTAAAACGATGCAAGACCTTAGTTTGCATCATGTTTTGATAATTTTAGTTACATTTAAGTTTTCAGAAAACAATTTGCAAGTTTATATATTTTACAATGTAAAGCGAAAATAAATGAAACATAAAAGTAAACAAACAAAATAATCATATCATGACATGCAAACATTTAATCAATAAATTCATATACTCGGGTCCATGAGCAATCACCCAAGAGGTCTTCTAAGGTACAATCCATTAACCAAAAATAGGACTCCCACTTGCTTTAAACTTCATTAAAGCAATTAGATCCCAAAATTTTATTAAAAAAGTCAGCTTGCTGATTTTAATTTTTTATTCACTTTAGGGCCCGAAAACTCTATGAATGAGTCTTCCCCAACTTTTGCAGTAAACTAGAAAGGTGTAGTCTACTGAGTCAAGAACTCCAAAAATGATTTCAAGGTCTAACTCGTTCTGAGTGACGGGAATTAGTATTTAAGTGCGGCAAGGTCAAGTAAACAAAAACAAAAATAAATCACACAAGTATTTAAACTAGGGCTTTTATCGATTTGCACGTCTAACCAATTAACCTATTAATAATATGATTAATACAATAGGTTAGCTTATATTTCATGACAAATATGCATGTATTTATTATGGATTACAATTAAAACCAATAACACAACGAATAAACCAAATAAACGAAAGATTTGTAACAAGTAGAAACCCCGCTATGTACACGCAAACCCGTGACCTAGGGTTTTAAAAATAGATTTAAGACTTGCTTAGGGTCGATTTTAGCATGTAAAAAATGCCAAAAGGGTTGATTAAAATTTAGTTAAAGAAAACATGCAAAAACAAGCGTTTATGTCAATTTTACGTATACTAATGCAACCCATAACACCATAAGATTGCTCTGATATCATTGTTGGCATTTTAGAACTAGATAACAATTATAATTACGAGTACGCAATGAATTAAATGTCCCAAAGGGATTTATAATGTGCATAGGTTAACACATAATTAAACATATGGGTTACTAACCACTTGATTAGAATATGATGATCAACAAATTGAACAATGGATCTGGATCTTCCTTGATCTTACACGAAACCTTTAATATTCTAAAATAAGTAACCTCTGTGTTCTCGCACACTACACATCACGATAGAATACTTGAATGGAAGTTCAAATCTTTCACGAACTAAAGCACGAAACACACAGTTTTGCTTTCTTGAACAAAAGTCGACAAACCCTAAGGGATTAGGGGTGTTGCTGATCGGTTACACTCAAGAGGAGGGAAGCGGAGATTTTAGCTTTGCGTTTACGCTTTTGCAAGAATCCCAAATAATGAATTAGGCAATTCATTATTTAGGCATTAGGTAACTTAGAGTCCAAGCCAAACACATCACCCCTTTGTAATTGGCCGAATAGTGATCCCCGTGGGCTCACTATTGTATTTGGGCAATAGTCCAATTAAAGAAGTCCATTAACTTTTAATTGGTGGCCTATTAGTTAATTAAATCGTCTAACTATTTAATTAACGATCGTTAATCATTTCGTGAAATATATAACTAATATAATTAATATACTTATTATAAGTATATTAGTTACATTATAAAAGTATTTCCTTAGTGTATACATGTGTGACCCCATAGGCTCACATATAGCCGTATAATTATCGATTACAACTTGAGCACTTTCCATTACTATTAGGAAAACCAAACGATTTGGGCAAGCTTGAAAACAGCTCCACATTAGCTTGATTATCAACATTCACAGGTTTTAAAGGTACCCCGTCATCTCCCACAAATATAAGCTTCCTCTCAAGCATTTTTGTTTCCATATCATTGATCTTAGCAGTAATAGAAACATCATGGTTAATCATATCACTCGTGGCATCCTCAATGAAACATCATGGTTAACCATACCACTAACATGATGATCAATACTAGTCTTATTCTTCTTATGATTATTATTCCTCCCTTCCGAATCCAAAAGCCACTCTTCATACTTAAACCATGTAATCACAGTCAAACGACACGGTACAATTTTTAACAACCCCACACCGCAATAGACAAGTAAATAAAACCCTAACAGAATTATATTCGACAGTAAGGGAAGATAACCAGGACTAGAAGCACAAAACAGGTTGGGATATAGTTATTCAAAGCAACAACTAATCCAAATGAGGAAAAAAAGTAGTAAATCATTGATTAAGTTAAACCCTAAATCGATTGTAAATTGACCCGACAAAAACCCTAACCAACGAAATGATTGTTAGAACAAATTAGACAAGAAGATCAAGAGATTACAAAAACTAGAAGAACAATTAAGAATCAAACCTTAAGCGATTTAGGATTGAAATCGGTTGAAACCCGATTAGCATTTCGGTTTGTCGCTTAAGTCACCAAAGGAGGGTTTGCTTTTAGGATACAAAAGTTTTTACATAAAAAATTCCAACTCGTCATTATTTGATTTGGTTAATTTTCGTTACTAAGTTCTCCATTACAACGAAAAATTCTTTCGATTTCTATCGTTGTCCTCTAGAAATTAACCGAGATGGATTCAACTTATCTTATCGGATAGATTGTACTAACACAGTACGTGTACATAATGTTTTATTTTGAACTTTTTAAAATCCTCACTACTTTGGTTGGGTTTGACATGTACCATCAATATCCGGTTTTGATGGTCTAGCGAAGATACTCTATTCGTACTTAAAACAGGCCAAAGCATAATCATATCAATGAATGTATATCTGAAACTAATCAAGCTATGACACTTTGGTTGAACAAGATAAATGTCTCGAAACCTGTCTAATGTATCATACATACGGATTACTAAAGCATGCTGAATCGGCTGTTTCCTTAACTAAAACCCTGCTAGTGTACAAAATTGATAATACAATTTTAACAATTAGGGCTGTAAACGAACCGGACGAACACGAACGGAGCCTTGTTCATGTTCGTTCATTTAATTTTAACCAGACAAATAAACGAACATGAACGCTTAAACGGACGAAATTTCTTGTTCATGTTCGTTTATTAAGAAAATGAGTTGTTCATGTTCGTTTATGTTTGTTTATTAAGACACTAAACGGACGCTAAACGAACATAAACAATCGAATATAAATGAACATAGACAAAAAATCATAAACCTTATTAAATTATGCATCTAATATTATTTTATAAGTGTCGTTTTGTTTAAGCAAACTAATTTAAACATTATACAATTAAAAGAATTGATATACGAGCATAAATAAATAAATGAACATAAACGAACGCATAATCGGACGTTCACGAACATAAATAAACGAACGCGACTTTTGTTCATGTTCGTTCATTTAACTAAACGATCGTAAAATATTGTTCGTTCGTTCATTTAATAAATAAACGAACATAAACGAACTTTTTACCGAAGCGGTTAACGAAATGTTCACCGAACATTCGATTCGCTTTCTATACTATTAACAATATCTGTTACGATTGATTAAACATAAAAACAAACAAAAAGTGAATGTTTATCATTACTCAACTCGTACAACCATATTTAATTGGCCATCCATAAGTGTTATCATAAAAAGATATAAAGAAAAAGACGTGCATGTCATCATATATTGTCAATTGACATTGTTCGTTAAGTTAAAAATGGCAAAGAAAATTTAAGAGTTAATAACCGGTTTTCCTTATCTAGGTGGTACACCTATAATACAACTAAATTACGATCATCTGTAGATTACATTGTCAAATATCCAAATTAAAGATTAAAAAAAAAAGTATGGTCAGTTATATAGAAAAATGTCATGTATGTGACGGTGATGTCGTTTGTGACCCGTTACCTAAATCGAAATGTAGTAAAGTCAAACCATTGTTCAACAATCCCCGAATTTTTATAAACTTGTACTTCATCCATTTTGGTTGTCAATTAATATTTGTACTCGCAAGTAAAGTAAACCTTTAAGTTTTCTCCTTCTACTTGCCTTACGTAACTATATATTAAAGTTTTTAAGACCGGGATCTTACTCAAGATCATTTTCAGTTTTGCAAGATCGAGATTATAAGATCGGATCAAAATCTTAAAATCCTATTATAATGTCATTTTCTTAATAATGTTTGGAATATTATTCAAATACAAATTATTATATATTATAAACACAAAGTTATATGAATGTTTAATGGGAATGTTGTTCTAAATTATAAATACTAAATATTTAAGAAGATTAACGTGTTGTTTTTTAAATTCTATAAAATATAATCCGTAAAATTTTTTAGTTTTTTTAGCTTTCCGTTCGAGAAAAGTAAGATCGATCGGATCGGATTAGATCTTAAGATCCTATGATAATCCGATCGGATCGATCAAGATAGGGATTCTATATGATTTTAAGCTTGCTAAGATCCTACGTAGAATCCGGATCGTTTTTGCTTTGTAGTATCGTAAAATCGTAAAATCTTAAGATCAGGATTTAGATCCTGACAATCATGCTATATATATGTTTGTTTTTATATTAATAAACAGAAGCTATCCTTCAATTATAAGTCAATTTATATTTCTACTAGCAAGTAAAGTACTATAAGTTTTCTCCTTCTACTTGTTAAGAAAGCTTTTTTTATTTTGCAAATTATGCAAAGCATTGTACTCCGTATTAAGGAAGATTAGAGTAATTAAGAATGAAGTGCATCAACATAAATAGCCTCCATGGAAGATAACCATATAGACAACTTACTTAGAACCAACACAGAAGACCCTCACGGTCTCACTAACTAAAGACACCCCTTGGATCTAAAATCCAACTTGACTAGACAAGAATTTTCAGCAAACTAGATTAAATTAGATAACGTACCATGATAAGAGATATAATTTGAGATTGCGCGAAGATATCTTGATGCCAGATAACTTGTTTCTTCTTACCGTTGGCATTAAATTATCTAACGCGCTATTTTCAACTTAACTAAAGATGAGAATATCTCACTTTGGACAGCCTTGCCAATCCCTGGCAAATCAAGCATAAAGTCAAATCCGAAATCACAACTTGTAGATTACGCGGAACTGGAATGCTTGGCTCAAATGAATGGACAACGTGACATTCAACTAGTACATGCTCAATTGCTTTACGGGGCAACATTACAAAATGGACAAGAACACCGATCTTTGACAGTTTCATAGAAGTTGGCTTGACATGTTCAATGAAGTTTTTTGAATTCGATATATACTAACCAATTAAAAATTTCGAGATTAGTTTTGTTGATAAAAGGCTTTTTGATTGCTTTGTTTGGTGTATATGTACGTTCCTCACCATAATGTTTTTATTTCTCATACAGAGTAATTGTTTAAAAGATTGGAAAAGCATGCACTAATAGAACGCTAATTAGCGTAGAAACTAAGAGATATATTTGGCTTACAGACTATTAGATAATTCTTGGTGTATGTTTTCTACAATGTGGATTGAGTATTTTGTTAACGATGCTTTCATTTATTGGTTATGATATGGCATTGTGTGTAATGTTTAATAGTGTACATATCACGATTATAACTTATGTGCAATGTGATACTAATTGCAAAACACTGAAAATGAAATGACCGTGTATATAGAATCATAACAATACTATTATCCTTATCAAACTAAACCGATAAAACTTAACGCCAAGCCTAAACTATAATGAGTATCCTAAGTGAATGTTCTCACTTTTAATAAAATAACAACAACGATTTGTATCCGAAAACAATTAAATTTGATAAACACAGGGCACCAATATCTGAAGTGGTTAATTCTAGAATCAACAACTAGACGGAATGTATCTGGTTTTGATTTCGCATGGTTTGCTTCCATTTTAGGGCTTATCACTTGAAACCGAGTGTTGGACTAGTTAAAATGCTCATGTAACAAGTCACACGTATTACAGTCGCAAAACTTAATTAGGCCTCATCTTATATGATAGCCAACTTTTATTAACATGTATTGTTTCCAACAGCTGTTATCAAAATAGGCTTAAAACTTTATTTTCGGCTGCAAAGATATGATAAACTGGAAAGCTATCGAATATCTTACTGATGCTTTACTTTTTCTTCATCGACGATTAAAATTGGTCGAGTTAATTTATTTGTTATATCGATATATCAGTTTGTGTGGAAAACATTTTCCTGTTAACATTAGATAACACAAGTTTATAAGAAAACATATATTTTCCCGAGCACGTCTCCTATATATTTCAAACTGCCATCCTTTCTTCCAGCATTTTTACACCCATGTATGACACGGGACTTTAGGCCTGAAATTGACATAATGATTATAACTTGTAAGAATACATGTTAAGTTAATATTTCTAAAATTTTTGTTAGAGTCTTCGACATACTCTTCTAAGCCAATAATGCATATTAGTCGTTTACCTTCCGAGCATCATGACAGTAGCTTGAGGATTTGTTCCTGGTGAACTGAGTAACGTTGAACTATCGATGACACGCAATGCATCAACACCAAAAACTTGATAGTTGTAATCAACAACTCTACCAACTTGACACCCTCCATGGTAATGCCATATAGTCACCACGGTATCTTTGCAATATTGCTCTAGGTCAAATGGTGCATTGATATGTCTAGGTCTCAAATTGAGAGGTAGAGCGACCACCAAAGCTAACAACTCATTAACTGACAAAAAAGGATCACGGAATTTTGATAGTGCTGTTGATTCTAACACATTTATAATGGTTTCCATGCCCTGAACACATGTTTGTAGGTCTCGAGGGTCTTTAAAGTAGTTAAACGTGACTTTGGGATTATCTTCTGGATTTACTGTCTCAAGCTCAAGAACACCCAAAGAGAACGGACCCGTCACCTTTCCACCGATCATTCCGGCATTAAGTCTTGATAGATCCAAATTCCAGAAATGCCCAATAATAGAAATTATCTCGTCAATATTTGGAGTCTGGAATAAAATAACTTGTTAAATTGTGCCGTAGCATACGCAACTATAATTCACTTCAACCTAAAATTAAAGATAATAACCTTTTAAAGTCTGATATTTGTCGAGAATGGCGATTCTGCAGAATTAAAAATAACTCTTTAGGCATTAAAGTTGGCGTTTTGTTTTTTTAAGTATTATGACCATAGTATGACCATTTTACCCTTCAAAAATATTTCAAAAAAAAAAAAGAAATTGAAAAAATTTCAGAAATTTCAAAAAAATATATTTGAAAAAAAATTCAAAAAAATTTTTGGAAAAAATTTGAAAAAATAAAATATTTTGAAAAAAAATTAGAAAGGGTAAAATGGTGTATATAGTATAATATCTTGAAAAACAAAATGTCAACTTTAATCTAAAAGAATATTTTTGAGTCACACGCAGAATCGCCATTCTCGATGTAACAAATCTTTAAAGGTTATTAACCCAAAATTAAAATAATCTGTAATCATGCAAATAATGTGGTTAGAAAGTATTGCTACAAACCTTGTTAACAAAGTGTGCAAATTGAGAACCATATTTACGGAGCAATGGCAAGTTAATACGGGTGCTAAGGGATTCAATATAACTTCCAAATCGGGTAATCCCCACAACCTCTACAAGTGAAATCTCTACGGGTTGGGTTGTAGGTACGATTATTATATTCATTGGGTTATCAGACAAGCCTTGTCCAACCATGGGATGGTCTAAAACGACTTTGATATCATGGGCGGTTAGTTGTTCAGAAGGCCCGATACCGCTCAACATCAACAACTGTGGGCTACCAAGTGTGCCGGCCGTTAATATAACTTCGTTCAGCAATGACCCTTCGTTTAAAACTGCCGTGTGTTCTTTCCCTTTCTTATCCTTGTACAACACTCCTATAGCTTTTGGTTCTGTAAAGTTACAAATTACATGGTTTAAAACATAATTCAATATAAAAGTAACTAGATACAATACCTTTAATGACCATTTGGCGTACAAAAATATGTGATGTTGTGTCTAATGTCTTATATATAGAGAGAGATTAGGAGGACGTAAGGCTATGCGCAGTGGAGCCGGTTGGGCTCGGTTGTCACCGTCGGTCGAGCTCGGTTGTCCCCTTGTGGAGGTCTCGGTCAGCGTCGGTTGGGGAGAGAAGCAAGCCCAAGTCGGTTGAGCACACAACTGAGTTTCACAAACTCATTATTCTCTCTTTTTTCTTTCTTTTCTTCTTTTAATTCTTTTTCCTTCTTTTAATTCTTAAGAAAAAAGAAAAAAAAAAAAGAAAAGAAGAAGTTTGTTTTGAGATCTGCAGGAGGACATCAGTGGAGAAGAAGACTTTGCCTTCTTTTTTTATTAATTCGCTTTTTTATTTTACTTTTATAAATAATGAATTTACAGTCTAAACCCTTGAAGTTTGATCTTATTATCATTTTTATCTTATACTTTTAATTTTCTTATATTTTAACATAGAGAATGTATAAAAATTAATTTATATGTAACGTCTACGTTTTATTAGTTTAAGTTTTTAATTATTGTTGTAATGTTAAATATTTTTATTAATGAATTTTAATTTTGTTTTTAAAAATATTTGAATTAAAAAAAAAAAAAAAAAAAAAAAAAAAAATCTCGCGTCACATTGTGTAGAATTGCGTCGTCGTCGGTCGTCGGAGAGAAAGGCTGATGTGGCGGCCGCTGGATCATCGTGTGCATAGCCTAACAGTTTTGGTTACTACAACACAGTTAGTACTTGCTATACTGACAAATGTAGAAATAATCGTAGTTACCATTGGCGTTGAATAATATTCGGTGCACAGTTGCATTCAAGTAAACCGTAATATTGCTTGGGTCAGCATACTCTAGCAAATCGGCAGCCGTGTGTCTTCTCCCGGTCTGATCAAAAATAGTGCCGCCAATTTTAGTCCCATATAAATGTTCTAATGTAAAACCATTATTTGGCAACACGCCGGCTTCCAATAAGCCGTCTCTCACCGCTTCAGGCCATGCCAACACTTTCGGCTCAAATTCCACTTTCTTTGCAACCCACTCATAAGATTCCTTAACAAGTTTTGGGTCCAACCTTGCTTTGTTAATAAATTCAGGTTCCGCCTTAGTGAAAAAACCCGCGTTCAATGCAGTACCACCACCCAGAACGCGGGCCCTATGGTTGACCACTCCATCTGTGGACACGAAGGTTTGAGAAGGAGAGGTAGGACCAAGGTTCGCCAGTGTGTCAAAAAAGCCATTTTTGGTGTTGATGGAGGGGATACCATATGGCAAGTCACCTCTTTCGAGTACTAATACTTTTGCACCTTGTGAAAGTGTGGCTGCCAATGCACAGCCAGAAGTTCCACCCCCAACTACGATGTAATCGTAGGATGTCTCTTCGGGCGCTTTGGTTGCATCTTTGGCAAATGTGGCATATGGAGCTGTAAATGAAAAGAGTGATTAGCTTACTAAATGTGAAAACATGTAAAAGTTTAGTGAATACGATAATTAAATTAATTAAGTACCTTTTTCGGAGGTCGAAGAAGAAGCAAAGAAGACAATGAGTGTGAATATAAATCGAGCTACGTATGAACTAGGGTGTGCGGTACGAATGTAATCCATAATGGATTTGTTAAAGGATCGGATGTCCCTTAGCTTGCACACCTTCCCCTTAGAACTTCTGCCATCGTTAACAATATTTTGGTTAATGCAAACGTATCGACGTAGCTTGTCATTTGTTTATTGAAGCTTAAGATCATTTTTGAGGAAATATGCATGATAATTTCCCGTATTTATAGTGCTTAAGCCTTTTCAAATATGACTAGCTAGCTTTTCAATTATGGAATAAAGTGATTTTATGATGTCAAGTAAATGAGTTTCACTTGAGAGACTCTTGATCAAATATTACAGATTATGTTAATTTACATTTTACTGTTATCATAAACTTTTAAACATTAAAGTATAGCAAGTATATTAAACTCAAATTAATCACACGCGATTATGTAAAGAAAAAGAAAAACTTTTTAAACCGCTCTGTAACAAAAAAAAAAGAGTAATAAACAAGTTAATTTTGTTTTCCGGTATAAACTTATTGCAATCATGTTAGGGTCGTACAATAGTAACGAACTTTTTTGAATGTACCTATCCAGTACATGTATTATTTTGCGTTTCACTTAATGTTACGAACTTTCATGTTTTGTATTAATCTATCCCACCAAACTTGGTTAACCGGCTATCAAAATTATTTTTGCCACATAAGCTGCCACGTTGGATTTTCACTATTATATATTCATATAAGATACACATAGATCGTCCCTGTGACTTGTTGGGTGTAACGAAAATCGTCCGTAGATTTTTTTGCTCGGATCCTCGTCCGTTTTTATACGTTTTCGTCATCTTTTTTGCTTCTTCGTCCGTTTTATACGTTTCCTTACATTTTTATACATTTTCGTCCAATTTTATACACTTTCATCCATTTTTATATGTTTTCATCCGTTTTTCTTACCATTTATACGTTTTAATGCGTTTTTATATGACTTTATATGTTTTCATTTGTTTTCATACGCTTTCTAATGTTTTTGCACGTTTTATGCGTTTTTGTACGTTTTTGTCCGGTTTTATACGTTTTCATCCGTTTTTCTTACGTTTTTATCTGTGTTTATACGTTTTCATACATTTTTGCATGTTTTTATCCGTTTTCATACGTTTTTGTATAATTTTATATGTTTTCTCATGTATTTGTACGTTATATGCGTTTTTATTCGTTTTCGTTCAGTTTTATAAGTTTTCATTCGTTTTTCTTACGTTTTTATAAATTTTCGTCTGGTTTTCATACCTTGTTGTATGTTATCATCCTTTTTTATACGTATCGTCCATTTTTATATATTCTTTTACATCTTCATGAGTTTTTATCCCTTTTTATACGTTATTATCCGTTTTCTTACCTTTATCTATGTTTTTATACGTTTTCATCCGCTTTAATACGTTTTCATCCGTTTTTATACGTTTTCTTACGGATAAAAACGCATAAAACAAAAGAAAACGTATAAAGACTTATAAAAAACGAATAAAAATGTATATAACTGATGAAAACGTATAATACCAGACGAAAACGGACAAAAACGTATAAAAATAGATAAAAACGTGTAAAACCGGACAAAAACGTATAAAACCGGACAAAAACGTATAAAATCTGATAAAAACCCATAAAAACGTAATAAAAACGGATGAAAATGTATAAAACATTTTTTCCTTGGATGAAAATATTTTTATACGTTTTGTTACGTTTTTATGCTTTTTTATGTTTATAAAAACGGTCGAAAACATATAAAAAATAACAAAAACGTATGAAAATATAAGAAAACGAGCGAAAATGTCAAAAACGTAAAAAAAACGTATGAAAACGTATAAAATTGAATAAAAACGTATAAAAACAAATGAAACGTATGAAAACTTATAAAGACGTATAAAACCGGCCGAAAACGTATAAAAACGTACACAAAATATGTGGTGTGTATATTGTGAGAAAGTTAGTTGTCTTTCTAAAATTATTTATTTATTTATTTATTTTAGAGTAAATTACAGATTCGTCCACGTGGTTTGCTCCAAATCACACGGTGATCCCCGTTTTTTTTTTTGCTTTTTGCTCCCCGTGGTTAACATATTGCCTGTTGTTAGTCCTTATCGCTAACCGCCGTTATCTTTTCGTTATCTCAATGGCACCGTTAGTCCTAACCAGCGATCACTTGCGGCGTTAGTCCTTTATACTAACGACCGTTAATAACTCCAAAATTTAATTAAAAAATCGGTCCTTATCGCTAACTGCCGTTATCTTTTTCGCTATCTCAATGGCACCGTTAGTCCTAACCAAGCGATCACTTGCAGCGTTAGTCCTTTATACTAACGACCGTTAATAACTCCAAAATTTTATTAAAAAAAAATCTTTTCTACGCGGTTTTAATCGTTTTCGCCCGTTTTCATGCGTTTTTGTCCGTTTATATAAGCTTTCGTCTACTTTTTCTACGTTTTTCTTACGTTTTTGTCCGTTTTTATACGTTTTCCTTAGTTTTTTACGCTTTTGTCCGTTTTTCTTACGTTTTGTCCGTTTTTATACGTTTCCTTCGTTTTTACGCTTTTGTCCGTTTTCTTACGTTTTGTCCGTTTTATCGTTTTCCTTCGTTTTTACGCTTTGTCCGTTTTCACGTTTTGTCCGTTTTATCGTTTCCTTCGTTTTTTCGCTTTTGTCCGTTTTCTTACGTTTTGTCCGTTTTATCGTTTTCCTTCATTTTTACGCTTTTGTCCGTTTTTCTTACGTTTTGTCCGTTTTATACGGTGTAATTTATAAAAAATAGCGTTTTTTTATCTGGATTTTTTCCGATTTAAAGAAAATACGTTTTTTAATCGATTTTTAAAAAGTTTTACGATTTAAAAAATCGTTTTTAATCGATTTAAAAATCGGAAAAACTTTTTAAAATCAAGTTTTTAAAAATTACGTTTTTAAAACCGAAAACCTTTTTATAAATCGATAAAAAACGTAATTTTTTAAATCGAAAAATTTTTTAAAAATCAAATTAAAAACGTATTTTTTAAATCGAAAAACTTTTTAAATCGGATAAAAAACGCAATTTTTAAATCGGAAAAACTTTTAAAAATCGATTAAAAACGATTTTTTTAAATCGGAAAAAATCGATTAAAACAACGTCATTTTTTTAAATTACACCGTATAAAAGCGGACAAAACGTAAGAAAACGGACAAAAGCGTAAAACGCGAGTAAACGATAAAAGCGGACAAAACATAAGAAAACGGACAAAAGCGTAAAAACGACGAAAACGATAAAAGGGACAAAACGTAAGAAAAACGGACAAAAGCGTAAAATGAAGGAAACGATAAAACGGACAAAACGTAAGAAAACGGACAAAAGCGTAAAAACTAAGGAAAGCGATAAAAGCGGACAAAACGTAAGAAAACGTAGAAAAGTAGACGAAAACTTATATAAACGGACAAAACGCATGAAAGCGTAAGAAAGCGGTAGAAAACTATTAAAACCGCGTGAAAAGATTTTTTAATAAAATTTTGGAGTTATTAACGATCGTTAGTATAAAGGACTAACGGCGCAAGTGATCGCTTGTTAGGACTAACGGTGCCATTGAGATAACGAAAAGATAACGGCGGTTAGCGATAAGGACTAACGTGCAATATGTAAACCACGTGGAGCAAAAAAAAAAAAAAAAGATGGGACTAGAGTTGTGATTTGGAGCAAACCACAGGGACGAACGGTGTAATTTACTCTTTATTTTATATAAAATGATTGTTAATGTAATATGAATCCACCAAGGACATTAGATGCAATTTGGGACAAACTAGAAGGATGATCCATGCAATTTACTCAAGTATTAAATATGCCACGTAGTCATATTTTCCGGTTTTTAATACTTTTTAACTGGTAGCCGGTAATTTATGGGTAGATTAGAACAAAAATGAAATTCGTAACATCAAGTGAAACAAAAAAACAGTACTCGTACTAGATCAATATATTTAAAAAAGTTTGTTGCTATTGTACGGCCAAAACCCATCATGTTAATGTCTTTTCTAATACGGGGTAATATTGTAATAAACAGTAGTCATGCGTGTTAGATGGTAGTCAAAGATTATACGGAGTATATGAATTTCATTGTAGAAGGTAAGCGTTCATAGAAGACTACTCTCCGTTCATATCGTATTAGCTGTCAGGTTTGACTTTTCAAAGTTTTTCTTTTCAACTTTGGCTTAAATATTTTGTTTGTGTTATATAATATTTGATGCAAAATATATGAATAAATTGAGTTTTAAATGATTTTCGTTGATATAATTTCATCAAGATTATAATAACACAAACAAAAAATATTTAACGACGACAAAGAAAAACTTAAAAAATCAAAACAAGGCGATAATTAATGAGACGAGTAGATATATTTAGTGGTGTTAGATAGTGGTCAAAAGATTATATATGAATGTCATTATATAAGGTGAGGATTCATATGAGAACTATATATTTGGTGAGAGCGTGTAAACTTTTGTCTGCAAAAGTGCAAATTATTTATAAACTTATTATCTTATGACTAATTCTAAAACAAGATAAATAATATTGCTAAAAGTTACAAATCCTTAACTTTAAAAGTAATACTTGCGTTATACTCGTTGCAACACGCATGCATTAAAAACTCGTTTCTATACAAATAAAAGGTGCTAAATTCGAGTGTATATAAAGACAACAATGCTTTCTAGGGTATACAAAAGTTGTAGATATTTATAGAACGTTTCTATAAGTAAATTAATCGGCTGTCTAATACTCGTATTGTTTCAAAATTATTATCTCGCACGACACTCATTTTAAAAAATTTATAATCATTACTACCTTTTTCTTTTTACTTTTTGAAAATAATAGTTTTAATTTTAACTTACTCCGTATTAATTATTGCTTTACTTAATTATTGTAATATTATTTCAAGTATATGTAACATGATAAATCCAACAAAATTTCTCAATCTATTTTCAATAAAGAATAACTAACTTAGAATAACTTTAAAAAATCATAAAGCAATAATTAGGGATGAAAAAGTACCAACTAGTCAACCCTTTATAGCTGCTAGCGTATGTGTCACAACAACTCATCGCATAAGTAAAAACTATATCACACTAAGTTTTTGTTTCAAATTTGTATCACTAAGTGTCAAACTTAGTATATAATTTAATGCTATATCTAGTTAGACTACCAATGGCATTAAATCTTTACATTGTTTTGTCTATATCAAAGGGCTAGCCGATTATGCCATGGCACCATTTTTTTCTCGTTATTGAAAAAAAACAATTTTATCTATTTTTGAAAACTTTAAAACAAAAGGTTTTGTATTTTTCTTATATCGTCACATGCTCTAATTAAAATCGACAATTCAATAAGGAAATTATGTTATTACGAATCAATTTTGCAAACAATGCATTTCAATTAACAAAATTGGATCAATAAAAGAGCACCAATTTACATCGCAAATTAAACCTCCTAATTAACTAAAAAAGTCTAACATTAAATCAGATACTTTTTTTTATAAAAAAGTACGCATGTCTTTGTTATTTTTTATTTTCTTATTTTACTTTTGAATTCAATTGTAAAATAATGTTATATTCTGATTAGTTAATACGATTTATATTCAAGTTCAAATCTTTTAAGAAAATGAGCTAATCTTAAATTGAATTTGATGGGTTTAATTTTAAAGTGTAAAATTCTCAATTTTCATAATTATTAGTGTGATTATAAATTTAAGAAATACCTTATATATTTAAAATAAAATAAAAAAAAAAAAAAAAAAATTGGTATTATTATTATTATTATTATTATTATTATTATTATTATATTTTTTTTAAATTTTAAACGTCACTTTATTATTATTATTATTTTTATTTTATTATTATTATTATTATTATTATTATTATTATTATTATTATTATTTTTTTTTTTTATTATTATAAAATCACTTTATTAGAAAATTATAGGATTCTGAGAAATTAGTAGGGAATGAGATATTAACCGGGCCCCTACTCCTCTAAATTATAATAAACTAATCCTACTAAAAATATGAAAAGAAAGACGTGCTTTCCAATATCTTGAGTCACCGATAATCTTGGGACACGTTTAGTAAGGTCACCGATTCTTCCAAGGTCACCGCATTCTTCTTAAGGTCACTAAAATTATTATTATTATTATTATTATTATTATTATTATTATTATTATTATTATTATTATTATTATTATTATTATTATTATTATTATTATTTAAATAACGTTTTATTAGAAATTTATAGTATTTCAAGAAATTAGTGGAAAGCGAGATACTATTTGAATTGACCTTAATATTAAAAACTTCATATTGTACAAGGTATAAATATCAAGCTAAACACTGCGTATTGAGATACCCAAATAAATACATGAACATGATATTCAATTTTTCAGATGTAACAATGTTTACAATATTGCTATAAATTAAATTAACATTTACACTAAAAACGCGTATATACACAAATATATAGCATATGTCAACATAAATACTGTCTAAATTTTATTGTTAATTTTTTGGCATGCACATGACTCGAAAAGACCTAAACTAGTACTATCGAGTTGTTAAGGATGCTTTTTGCTTCTCAAAACTACATTTCTAATCTTACAAATTAGAAACAAAATTGTTTTGCTTTTTTCTATACATCTACCGGCTCACAATTTCCTTTTTAGTTTTTTTATACCATTTTAAACATTTAATTTATTTGTTATTATTATTTTAGGTGCAAAGATGAATTATATTAATACTTCCAAACAAATTACATCATAAGGATAATAGAACAAAGATTTGGACAGATCCCAAATCAGATACAAGCAATTTCTGTTCACTAACATTTCATTTATTTATTTATGGGAAATTTTTCGAAGTAGACCAGTTGTCCTATGACTGATCACTTTCTAGATCATTTTTTGGGTGAGCCGAAACTAGACCACGAGAAACTCTATTTTTTTAGCAACTCTTGTCTATTGACTAAAATCTCATTTGTATCAAACCTTATTACAAAATCCATAACCCAGTGACATTTATCTCAGGTACATATCATCACCATGTAATATCCTATGCATAAGTGACATTTATCTCAATTACATATGAAATTCACAATCAATATCCCACCTTAATTAGCATTTGACCATCAGTGTTCCTAGTAACTTTTACTCTAATATCATCACCATCATATCATCACCATCGATAGGAAAACGTACCACTACTTTGATAATGAAAAAGAGTTGAAGAAACAAGAAAAAACACAAAGGTACTCTTTAGTCTTTACGCGTTCTTTGCATTTCATCATTTTAAATACACATCATTAAAAAATGTAAAAGCCAAGAATAAAAATAAAAGTTAGAAGAAAATAGATAGACCACATATATCAAATGCCAGTTATACAACCAAAGATTCACTTTAAAACACACAAACAGTTTTCACACATTTCTCAAAAAATATGGACGAAAATTTAGTCAAACGTCTCGAATCCGCTATCTCACATATCGAGTCCTTATCTCTCACTTCACAATCAAGCGATATCGATCTCGACGCACCAACTGATACATCAATCATCGCATTTTATGAGTTTGTAATGGAGTTCGTTGGAAAACTCTCCGGTGCGGCTGCGAAGATCGGCGGTCAAGTCAAGGATGTTACGGATGTGCTTAATGAAGCTTTTGTTGTGCATAAGGAGTTGCTTATTCAAATTAACCAAACTAATGTCAATTATAAAGTGATGGTGATGATATGATGGTGATTGATTTATTAAAGTTTATTTGAAGTTGTTAGGGTTTGAATCGGGATCGGATGGAGATGAATCAGGTTCATGTTAGTGTTTGTGTATGTTTTTTTTTTTTTTCGATCTGGGTTTTTGTGTTAGATCGAACGGTGATTGATTTGCATAAATGGGGATAAAACTATAAAAGGGTGGTGGTGATCGATCTGGGTTTTGTTATGTATCCTCTTTTTTTATTTGCCAAAATGGCTATATCTGGCTATAAAAGGGTGGTGGTGATCGATCTAGTTTGTAATAACATTTGCTACATAGGGGTTATTTAGTCGTTTCAATTTTGGTACTTAAGACACTTGTCAATTTTTGGTGACACGTGTTGATTTATGGTTGAAATTGTACAAGTTGCTCAGGCAACCGGTCTAGTTTCGGCTCACCCAAAAAAATGATCTATAAAGTGATCAGTCATAGGTCAACTCTACTTTGGGAATATTCCATTTATTTATTTATTTGTATACCTTATGTTAGTGGACTATTATTTAGTGTCTATCATAGTTTGTATTAGGTCAAGCTCGTTGAGTCATTTAGCATGTTTCACCATTATTTATATTCTACTTAAACTCATTGTTCAGTTATGGGAAATTAACCCTACTGACATGGTATCGAGATCATTATTCACCTGGTTTTTGGGATCTACAACGTTCTGATCATGTGTATCTTCTCCAGAGGTCGTTATATAGCGTTAAGCAGGCACCTCATGCTTGGTTTCAACTGTTTGCGAGTTATGCTACTCATATTGGTTTTTGTCACTGCAAAAGTCTCCTTGTTCATTTATAATAGGGATCAAATATTGCTTATTTATGCCTTTATGTGGATGACATTCAGTTGACTGCTTATTCTACAACATTCTTACAGAGGATTGTAGGTTCTTTACAACATGAGTTTTATAAGGCTGGTCTTAGTCCGTTGAACTATTTTCTAGGCATCTCTGTTAGTCGGACCACCAAGAGGATGTTTCTTTCCTAGAAAAAGTATGAAACGAAGGTTTTGAGTACGCAAGTTTCATTCGTGCCGGACCCTGTTGATACGAATTCCAAGTTAGGAGCTGACGGCACATCAGTTTCTGATCCTACTCTTTATCAGAGCCTTGTCGGGCCTACAATACTTCACATTCACTAGATGTGATTTATCTTATGCGGTTCAGCCGGTTTGTCTCTATATGCACGATCCTCGGAGCCTCTTCTTATTGCTCTTAAGAGGATTTTACGTTATGTTCGCGGCACTTTGGATTATGGACTTCAGTTGTATTCTTCCTCGACTACTTCACTGGTAGCTTATTCGGAGGCTGATTGGGCAGGATGCCCAACCACTCGTCGTTCTACTTCTGGTTATTGTGTTTTCCTTGGAAACAATTTATTGTCTTAGTCGTCTAAGCGGCAGTATACTCTGTCTCACTCTAGTGCTGAGGCTGAGTATCGTGGTGTTGCCAGTGTTGTGGCTGAGACTTCGTGGTTGCGGAATCTTCTACGCGAGCTCCACTCTCTTTTACATTCGGCAGCTATAGTTTATTGTGATAATGTTAGTGCGTTATATTTATCTTTTAATCCCGAGCAACATCAACACACGAAACATATCGAGATTGACATTCACTTTGTTCGAGATCAGGTTGCTATTGGACAGGTTTGCGTTTTTCATATGTCTTCACGCTATCAGTTGCCGATATTTTCACTAAGGGTCTTTCGTCTGGCGTTCTTGATGAATTTTGGACTAGTATGAGCGTTCTGCGTCCTGCCACTCTAACTCCGAGAGGGTGTCAATGGACTATATTTAGTTTTTAACATAGTTTGTATTTGGCCAAGCTTGTTTAGTCATTTAGCTTGTTTCACCATTATATCTATTATATTCATACTCGTTATTCAGTTATTGGAAAATAACTCCGCTGACACCTCATGCTTTGAATTTATTATGAAGTTCAAAAAAGAATTATAATCTTATCAACATGTATAAGAAATTAACAATTTTGATTTTGTGTAAATGTTTATAAAACTTTGACTATTATAATTTCTTGTAACTTTTTTATAAGTTTATTCTCATAATTGTGGACCCTGTGGTTGAGTTTGACAGCCCGTATCATGATCTTCTTTGCAAAGCTATAATCAAGTTGGGCTCATTATTTTCAGTCGGCCTGTTAAGAGATCCTAACTAGCCCATTTATTTTTAACACATTCAAACGATAATATCTAAAGTATTAGTATTAGCTTTTTAGTGTTTTATAAATAAATTGGTGTCGAGAAATTTTATCCAAATAAGAACGATGATATTTAGATAGTTTGATGTATGTGGTTCAGATGATCATGATCAATGTCACATGTTTGCAAGATGAGATGGAAAAACAAACGACTATTGTGGTGATTTGGACCTTTAAACGTACAATTACGTCTATAATACTTATTATTGATTTGTTGTTTATATAGACACGTATCATTAAACTTGACTTGATTGTCACGATAAACTCAAATACTACCATATATCAGCAAGAAAAAAAAATATTTACATCGAAATCAACAAGTAAAAACACCTATCCGTATAAAGCTTGCTACAAATATAACAAGCTAAACCTATAATATCCTTGTCCCCTATGCACAACGGAAATAGGTTTTTATGATTTGTATCACAGAAATGGAAAAGTATGATCCATGAGACACGATCATACGAAGATAAACTAGTTTTCTGATGGTGTAAATGTAAAAAGTAAAACTTTGATGTATGAAGTATATATATTCCTGTTTCTAACTACGAGAATTACGCGAAGGGGTGATCTTGATGACAAGTCCAGGGAAAACATCGTCCGGATCATGTATATGTGGATTTTCTTCAACTATAAACGCGTCACCACACTTATCACTAATCGTATGCAACGTTTCACCTTCTCCAACAACATATATCTCGTCACACGCTTGACCAGCCGTAGGATTCATTTTCTTGATCAAAGAGTTCTCATTTGTAAAAGAACCTAACACGACGAGAAGCACGAGGAATATAAGGCAGTACCATCGTGCTGCATCCGTGTAACACACCGGTGATCTTGATGAAGCCATGATGAAGTAATAAGAAAAGATGGAGATTAGATATATAAGTTGGTTTGTTTCGGTTATGGTTGTAGGAATACAAATGAAAGTGGATAAATATTTATGTTTATATAGACACAAGAATCATGGGATAGTTGGGTGGGCGTGTATGTGGCGTTAGAGTATTGGTATTGGGTTCAACGACCGTGGCTGCCGTTCTATTTCGGCTTAGTTGACTTCACTTTTTTAAATTTTTGCAACTAGTACTATTATTGTCTTAACTCTTTAGCTTTTTTGAACAAGTCTTAACTCTTTAGTGTTGCAATTTGTTTAGATTATGTAGACAGGCATAATGTTTATACAAAATGTTGTTAGTAGACCAACTATAAGGCTTATCAAGAATGTATAATCATTCGACAATTTTTCTTTCCTAGATAGTTAAATCTTATATGTGTTAAAAATGACATTTAATGGTAATGGGTTTATATGGGTCAGTTGCGAGTTGGGTCGAGTTAATTTGCTTGGTGACTTAATTTTGTCCCTTATCTTGAGCTTTTTTCAGATAATAAAAGTAAACAAATTGAAATTGTCTCGCAATTTTTTTTTTTTTTTTTTTTTTGAAAGCTGGGATTTTATTAAAATGGCTCTGAGAATGACACCGAAAAAAGAGATACAATGAGAGAAACCAAGCAAATGCTAAAAACAGGGGGCAAACAAACCCAAACCAAACACAAACAGGCTAGACCAAATTTAAGAGAGAACCGAGACATGTGATCCAATGATTCCAGTTGCACACCGAGATCCACAGCTTTGTTAATCTTTGAATAGTAGGGAAAACATCCTCTTCAAACACTTTATCTGAGTCAATCGGGCCATGAACTACCTTGTTTTGCCACATCCAAATCGCCCAAACACCAACTTGAAAGACACCATGAATGATCTTGTTGAGCTTGGGATAACCCATGTTTGCAAAGGAACCCAGACTGATATCTTTAATGTTGTCGCAAATCCACGGTGACACTTTAAGATGCAATCATCCAAATCTTCCTCAATGATGTCGCAAAAAGGACAGTTAATGGTTGGTAAGATAATTCCTCTAGAAGCAAGGCTAGATCTAGTAGGCAGCCTGTTGAAGCCCTCCAAACACATAAATTAATTTTGGCGAGGGACCCAAGAGTTCCACATATGGTAAGCCCCTATGTAATAGACTGTCAAAATAATTTCTTGCATCCCAATCAAGAGGGTGTTAACTTTAAAGGAGCCGAAAATATCTTTGTCCTAAATCCAACTATCAGAACCATCATCCAAAAAAACCAAATCACCAAACAAGAGGGTCGCAAGATCATCCAGGGCACGACTACAGGGATGGAAACGCCAATCCCAATTTGCATACCAAGAATAGAAAATCCAACGATCCCTTATAGAACAAATTTGATTCAATTCAAGAGCAAAAAGTCTAGGAAAACGATCCATCAAACGAGTCGTCCGCACACCACTTAACTTTCCAAAAGAGAGTATTCGAACCATTAGCTACTTTTTAACTTAAAATAGGTGGAGAAAGAATTGTCTAGGACGTCAATGGAGAGACTGCCTTGACAATCTCACACCAAAAATCCTAGTGACTTCTACCATACGAGCTAGAAACAAACCTACCGTCACTACCATAAAAGCCTATAATCACTTTTCTCCATAAGGCGTCTTTTTCTGTATGAAATCTCCATTTCCGTTGCCAAGAAGCCAGAGATTCTTAGCATGGAGATTACCCACTCCAAGACCTCTCATCTTACGACTAGGGAGAATACTATTCCATCTGACCCGACTTTTTCCTTTCTCGTTCTCTTTAAAACCCCAAAAGAAACGAGCACAGAAGGACTAAAAAATGTTAATAATCTTAACTATGGCCTTAAACAGAGTAAATAATAAAAAGGAATGCTTTCAAGAATGGATTGGATGAGTATAAGACGACCCCTGATAGAAAGTGATTTTACCTTCGAGGTGGACAGCCAAACTCTTAAATGCTCAATAACTACACTCCACTTGTTTCATAGGTTCATTTTTCTCCCAATATGAAACCCAAGATAAATAAACGGGATGGAATCTTGTAAGCATCTGAGCGACGCGGCCACACTTTCGAATTCCTTAACATCAACCCTCACTTCAAAAAAATTTCTATTAGTGAAATTGACCTTAAGACCAGAAGCCTCCTCAAAACATTTAAAAATAAGAATAAGGTTATTAGTGTTAGATCTATACAATTTCCAGAGAACAACGCATCCTTGGCATACTGGAAAAATGAGAGGTTATCATTACCCTTTGCTAAGAAAATACCCTTATATAAACCTTTTTCCAAGCTTCGACAATGGAGATTTGGAAGGACTCGGCAATAAGGAGAAATAATAAAGGCAAGAGTTGGTATCCTTACCTAAGACCCTTTTCATTTTAAAATCCAAGGAAGGGTCACCATTAACAAGAATGAAATATAGAAGCCAAAGAGAGGCATGATTTAATCCGAGCAAGCCATTTATAACCTCTCATGGAGATTACCCACTCCAAGACCTCTCATCTTACGACTAGGGAGAATACTATTCCATCTGACCCGACTTTTTCCTTTCTCGTTCTCTTTAAAACCCCAAAAGAAACGAGCACAGAAGGACTAAAAAATGTTAATAATCTTAACTATGGCCTTAAACAGAGTAAATAATAAAAAGGAATGCTTTCAAGATACATTTAATGCACCCTTTGTACCTAACACTCAACCCAGCTGGTTAAAACCACTTTTGGCGCCAAAACCTTTTAAACAGCTAAGATCCAATTTAGCAATCCAAGGGTTGAGATTTATGCTGGGAACTATTCAGAAAGGTGAGAGAAACAGTTTGGGTGTATAAAAGACAAGAGGAAGCAACAAGAGGAGAGTAGTTAGTTTAATTTTTCACCATGTATGTCGTTTTTTAGCTTGTAATGTCTTAAATAATTTTCAGTTGTATTTTCAAGTTTATTTGTATCAAACAAAGTTATTCTAGTATATTGCAACTTATTTCAAACCTCAATTCAAGTTATAGTCACAGTTTCATGTTTCTGTGGCACTGTTGAAATTTTCAATGTCCAAATCTCATGTATAAGCTTCAATAAGCTTATTTATGAGCTCAAACAAGCTCAAACTAGCTTATCATAGCTTTTTGTGAGCTTACTTTTAAGTTTCAAGCAGTTTAGAATCTGGTCAATAAAAGTCATAGGAGCAAAATTGATGCAGAAAGGGAAATGGTTGAAGCAGACATGGATTTGGGTTGATTAATAGTCAGTTGGGTTGGATTTGATAGGTTAGTAGTTCTGGTTCACTGTTTTCAAGCCATTGTGGCTATGGACACTTGTAAGTGTTTTTCAATAATTCATAGCATAATCTGTTTATGTGGTTACAAGTAGTTAAAATCTTTCCATTAAGGTGTATTTAGGTTAATTAGACTTAGTTTGATTATTAATGTTTGTTGAATCAGTAGTTAGCTTTGATTTTGATTGCAAATCAGTCCATACAAGGGTGTTTGGCTCAATTGGTTTAAGCGTGTCATAGGTCTATGCGTTGGTAGATTTTGTTGGTTCAAGTTTATTTAGCATAAGTGAACTCATTTGAGTCAAAATATTGTGCGCAAACATTGAAAGTCAAAATCTTGGTTAATCTGTCTCAACCGCCTCTTTGTTGTGATTTTGATTAGCAAAGTCTTATTTTGTGTTTATAAGTCATTAACATTGCTTGCACTGTGTTCATTACACCATATTACATCATAACCTGTCCTAAAACTGGAATCAAAGTTCACATTAGTCAAACTTATCTCAATTGTTAAAAAGTCAAATTTGGAAAATCTGTTTTGGGCTCAACTGGTGAGAATTTTCTTGGATTCATTTCTGAGCCAATCTCAGTGAGACTTGGCATTTTAAAAAGTTCAGCTGGTGTCCTTTCTTATCACCATTTTTGTGGTATTTTACAAATGTTTTATAAGCTCCAAACAAGCTTGTCTTTTAGGCCCTAACTGCCCTGTTCATAAGCTCATTATAAACCGAGATTTCCTCGGCCATGCGAACTTGCACAAGGCTCATAAGAGCTTCCCTTGTGCAGTCTTTGGCTCATACACTCTTGACCAGGTCTAGTTGAGGTCTCATTACTTGCTTTCTAGTTTCTAGCTTATTTAAGTGCTTATTTTGTGGTAGTGATACCCAAACTGTTGTTGTTGCACTTGAAAATCAAATAATCCAAATTTGTGTAGATTGCTATAAAGAGGTTTAGGTCAGTTGTTTTTATTGCATTTTAGTTCTTATAGTACATTAGACCTTCTGTTTCAGTTTGATACTTGTTGTGCCCCCTTTTGCTTATTTAAGTGCTTATTTCAATAAGCACTTGTACATCAGTTTCATATTCCTCCACATGACCCCATGTTTTTCCATTTTTCCTAGCTTCCTAATATAATTTTAGAGTTTTCCTGAAATTTTAAGATTTTTCCAAGTCAGTTTGCTATTTTTCTTGATTTTAATTAGTTTTTAAGCATTTTTAATTAGTATTAAATACAATTAATTAAGAAAAGGTTCAAAAAAATAATTTTTCATTTTTCTTAAGTTTAGATAAATATAAAAAGACAAAAAAATATTTTTCTATATTTTTCTTAGTTAAATTTGTATTTTTAAGTAATTTAATTAGTTTTTAATATTATTTAATTCCTAGAAAATAGAAAAATAATCAGAAAAATACAAAAATAATTTTGAAAATTCTATTTTGATATTTTAGATTTTTCTAAGTCTTAATTTTATTTTTCTAGCTTAATTTCCTATTTTCTTGTATTTTAGGTTATTATTTAATAGTTAAAAATAGTTTTTAACTAATAATAATTAGGTAATTAGTTATAAAAATAATTTTCTTTTTCTAATAATTTTCTTTTATTATTAGGTTTGTAAAAACATCATTTTCATATTTTTAGGGTTAATATTGTGTAAGTTTCACATTTTTATTTGTACGTCGCGTAGTTTTTATTTCAGTTTTGTAAAAACATAAAAACAAAAACATCATTTTAAATATAGTGATAGCGTTTATTTAATAGTTTTTATCTTTTTATATTCCTTTAATTTGCATTTAAGCCGTTGTAATTTGTTGTCTTTTTCTGTAGTTATAATCATATCACAATCCCTTTTTCCGTTCAAATCTCTCGATCACTTTACGTTTGATAATCCATTGCATAGCTCGCTGGGACATAACGACCCGGGGAAACCCTATACTCCCGGATCTTCATTGCATTCGTGTTTGAGCGCTTTTAAGCTTGTTACGGTCCGCCATTCACAAGTGGCGAGGCTTGAGTGACGAAACTTGATTGTTTGCACGCATCAAATTTTAGGCGCCACTGGGAGTCAGTGCTAATTGTCTTACGCCTAGCGTATTAGTTGTTTGAATACTCACTCTTTGTTTATATCATCCATCTCCATCTATATATATAACCATATTTTCTTATAAAAATCCAAAACCCAAAACATCCAAAACGTATAAAACACAAAATATTTTTATTTTGTTTCTATATATGTATCAAAAATAAAAATACAAAAGATTTGTCGTTTTCTTAATAATAAACAACTTAAAAGATTACCACCGAAACCAAGGCAAAGTGCACTACCTAACTGGGGTGCGACCATAATAAGTTCCCGAACTAAAGATTTAAACTTGCCTTTGTGTCCTTGTGATTGGTGTACCTTTTTCAAAGAAGCCATTCATATTGTGATTATTGGTTAAGTTCATCGTTGTTTTGCCTCGATTTTGTGTTAATTGATTTTGTTGTGATATCTACTTGTCGTAAAAGTAAAACCCATAAAGATTTTTCTCACCCCAATTTTTATAAAACGCCTTCATAATTCCATTTCTCCTTAACTCGAGTTTCCTTAGAGTTAACTCTAGTGTATGCGCACTCGCTCTTCTAGATCCGTGAGCCCATTTCGTGAGCTTGTCAAGATTCCAAGAAGGCGTGTCCCTAGACTTTCGCTCCTTCATCGGATCGAGATCCGGACCGCCACACTACTTCCGTTATCATGGTGAAGAACGCCTATGCGTGAGCTTCTCCAGCACCCATCGACGGGTATGGAGATGCTATCGTTGTACCGACCATCGTGGTGAAAACTTTGAACTCAAAACCGGTTATCAATCTTGTAACCTCAAATCGGTTCTACGGTTTTGAGCGGGATGATCCTCATGCTCATATTCGATGGTTTAACAAGATTGCATCTACCATCAAGTATAAGAATGTCCCTACCGATGTCGTTAAGCTTCTTCGCTCCCATTTTTCTTGAGGGCAAGCCCGGATTTGGCTTGAAAACAACCCCTCGGTCTATTGAGACATGGGAAGATCGGTGAAGAAATTTGTGAATGAATTCTACCCACCTTCCAAAACCACGAGTCTTAAAATGAAATCATCAAGTTCACTCGAAGTTTGATGAACCCTTGATGAATCGTGGGATCGTTTTAAGGAATTGCTTCGCAAATGTCCTCACCATGGTTTCTCCGAGTTGATGCAACTCGACACTTTCTACAATGGAGTGAGTCAATCGATCAAGATTCTCTCAATTCCTCCGCGGGAGGAAATTTCTAAGCAAAACTGTCAAAGAAGCTTTAGCGATAATCGAAAACAAGTCTAAAGTCCGTGACCGCACGGCAAGCCGGTTGTTTCCCAAGTCGGTGTTGGTCCTTCTTCTTCATCGCCGTGAGTCGGTCTAGCACCGATGCTAAGATTGATAAACTCACGGAAGCTATTCAAGCTTTGTTCTTCCAACCAAAAGAAAGTCTCTTTTCCACAAACTTCACCTCTCTTTGAAGTTAAGAAAGTGGAAGTCTGTTACTGTGGTGGCCCCATGCTTATTATAATTGTATGGCCACCGATGGTAACCCTTTGAAGCTAATCTTTGTGGGCGGGATGTCTAATCAAGGAGGCAATCAATATCGTGCTCCTATAGACCGAACCACCGCCCTAACCACTACTCGACCTCCGGTTTCAATCAAAACCGTAATCGTAATCAAAATAGACCAAACCAAGGTTTTCAAAACCAAGGTAATTTCAGTCAAATAACGGTTTTAATCGAATCAAAATTTCCAACACCAAGGAAATTTCAATAGAAACCTGTGGGAAATTTCAACCAAGGGTATTTTCATGCCAATAATCAAGGAAATTTTCAAAATCAAGGCCCTAATCCTAACAATAGAGGCCGAATTTTCTGTGCAAACTCAAGCCATTGTTCCAACTGGACCATCATCTCGATGAGTTGTTGAAACAATTCATGAAATCCCAAGAGGAAATGAATCGGTTGTTGGTCACCCAGATTTCGACATCAAGAAGTCTTTAAATGATCGACCCTCGGGCTCGTGTACTTTACCTAGCAACACGATCGCTAATCCGAGGGGCGATGCAAAGCGATCACAACCGAAGTGGTGCTTCTTATGTTGGACCCGCTATTCCTACTACCTCTTCTTCTTCTCTCCGAAGGTAGTGGAAAGTGAACCCGAGGCGACAAAGGACAAGGAACTTCCTACTAATAACGGAAGTACTAGCACGTCCATCCTCGGGTTGTCCCCAAACCCAATACCAAACCCGAGTTGTTTTGAACCTCCAGTTGGTAACCCTAAATCCAAAACTTCTATTCCTTATCCTCACGTTTACATGAACAAAGCTCGCGAAAAGGTTAGTCATCGATGGAAAAATTCTTTCAAATTTTCCAAGAGCTTCACTTTGACATAAGCTTCGCGGATGCTATCATGTTGATGCCCAAGTTTGCATCTACTCTTAAGCACATGTTGAGCAACAAGGAAAAGTCGTTTGAAATGGCTAAGACTCCTTTGAATGAGAACGCTCAATTGTCTTGTTAAAGAAGCTTCCCGAGAAGCTAGGAGATCCCGGAAAATTTCTTCTTCCTTGTGTTTTTCCCGGAATGATTGAATGCTTTGCCCTTGCCGATCTTGGTGCAAGCATCAATCGATGCCTTACTCATGTGGAAGAAACTTTTCTTCCGAACTTATTCCTACCGCATGACTCTTGAGCTTGCAGATCGTTTCTATATCGCGTCCTCTTGGCATCGCCGAGGATGTATTCGTGAAAGTAGGAAAGTTCCATTTTCCGGTGACTTTGTAGTTGTTGATTTCGATACGATCCTCGGGTTCCCTCATTGTTGGAAGAGGATTCACGAGACGGGCCGTGCTCTTATCAATGTATTCGAGCAAGAAATCACTTTACGTGTGGGTAACAAAGTCATACTTTTAACCTCGATCAAACTTCGAGGTACTCCTCAAATTATGATATTGAATCGTTAATCGAGTCGATTTAATTGATATTGCTTCGAGGAGTACTCTCAAGAGTTTCTTGGTTATCTTTATAATTATGTGAGTGAGAATTCGATTCCACCACATCTTCTCGACCTATCATTGCCGACTCTTCTCCCCTCTCACCCGCGTGAGGAGGTGACTTCTTCCGAAGAGATCGATGAATTTCTTGTTATCGATGAATCAATTCCACTGGAATTGATGGTGTTTATGATTCGGAGGAGATATTCTTTATCTTGAGCAATTGCTTAATGAAGATCCATTACCTTCACTCCTCCGAAAGAGATCACGATTGAGGAAATCAAATCTGCAAACATCTACCGATGAATTTCCGAGGTTGAACTTAAGGACCTACCTCCTCATCTCGAGTATGCATTCTTGGAGGGTGATGATAAATTACCCGTCATAATTGCTAAAGACTTGACCGAGGAGGAGAAAGCTGCCTCATAAAGGTCTTGAAGTCACACAAGCAAGCAATTGCTTGGAAACTCTCCGATATTAATGGTATCAACCCCGAGTTCGTACTCACAAAATCTTAATGGAGGATAACTTCAAACCAGCAGTCCAACATCGTAGAAGGGTGAATCCTAAGATTCATGAGGTTATCAAACAAGAGGTTCTCAAACTTCTTGATGCCGGTTTGATTTACCCGATCTCGATAGTCCTTGGGTTAGCCCAATTCATTGCGCTCCAAAAAGGGTGGCATAACTGTTGTCACAATGAAGAAAACGAGTTAATTCCAACTCGATTGGTTACGGATGGCGTGTGTGTATTGACTATCTTAAGTTAAACGAAGCCACCAGAAGACCATTTTCCTCTACCCTTCATGGACCGATGCTTGAGAGATTAGCGAGGAACGAGTACTATTGTTTCCTTGATGGTTTCTCGGGTTACTTTCAGATCCCCATTGATCCGTTGGATCAAGAAAACCACATTCACCGCCCATACGGGACATTTGCCTACAGACGTATGCCTTTTGGCTTATGTAATGCTCCGGGCACGTTCCAAAGATGTATGATGGCAATTTTCCACGACATGATCGGGGAAACTATGGAGGTGTTTATGGATGACTTCTCGGTCATTTGGGACTCATTTCATACATGTCTCTCCCACTTAGACAAAATGCTTAAAAGGTGTGAAGACACCAATCTATGTCTAAACTGGGAGAAGAGCCACTTTATGGTCAAAGAAGGCATAGTCCTTGGCCATAGATTTCCAAGAATGGGATTGAGGTAGATAGAGCAAAAGTTGATGTCATTGCTAAATTACCTCACCCTACTACCGTCAAAGGTATTAGGACTTTTTTAGGTCATGCCGGGTTTTATCGGTGATTCATTCAAGATTTTCTAAAATCGCTCGCCTATGACCCATCTTCTCGAAAAGATGCTCCTTTATCTTTTCTCCCGAGTGCATCAAGCTTTTGAAACACTTAAGAAAAAGCTTACTAAGCACCCATTCTAGTTGCCCCGGATCGATTTACCCTTTGAGCTCATGTGCGATGCAAGTGATTTTGCAATCGGTGCGGTTTGGGCAACGCAAAACCAAGCATTTTCACCAATCCACCACGCAAGCAAAACTACGATCAAGCTCAAACCCATTACACCACTACGTAAAAAGAATTATTAGTGGTGTATGCGCTTGAAAAGTTTCGCCATACCTTATCTTGACCAAATGCGTGGTGTATACGGATCACTCGGCTCTCAAATATCTCTTTGCAAAACAAGATGCAAAGCCGAGATTGCTCCGTTGGGTTCTCCTCCTACAAGTATTTGATATCATTATTCGTGATAAAAAGGAGCCGAGAACCAGGTCACGATCATCGTGTCCGATTAGAGAACCTCACCAAAATGTGTTCGAGAAAAGGAAATAAACGAAACATTTCCTCTCGAAACACTCAATGTGGTTTCTTTTCGTGGAGACTCTTCTACCCGTGGTTTGTCGACTTTGCAAATTACCATGCGGGTAACTTTGTGGTGAAAGGGATGTCGTCCCAACAGATAAATAAATTCTTTAAAGATGTGAAACATTATTTCGGGACGACCCCTACTTGTTTAAAATTTGTGCGGATCAAGTCATCCGCGATGTGTATATGGTCGAAGCTATTGACATTCTCAAGGCTTGCCATTCGGACCTACGGGGACATCATAGCCCCAACTACACCGCCAAGAAGGTGTTTGATTCCGATTCTATTGGCCCACGATTTACAAGGATGCCCATGAATTTGTCAAACCCGCGACGCTTGTCAACGTCACGGAATATCTCATTAAAGGAATGAAATGCCAAAACGCCATTCAAGTGTGTGAGATTTTGACATATGGGCATTGACTTTATGGGGCCATTTCCTTCTTCCGTGGTAACAAATACATACTCGTGGTCGTTGACTACTTGTCAAAATGGGTTGAAGCTAAGGCTTTACCCACCAACGATGCCCTAGTTGTTGTGAAATTCTTGAAATCCTTATTTGCTAGGTTTGGAACTCCACGAGCCATAATCGTGATCGTGGTACGCATTTTGCAATGACCAATTTGATAGAGTCATGCGTAAGTATGGTGTAACTCACCGCTCATCATCGCTGCACCACCCACAAACAAGTGGGCAAGTGGAAGTTTCTAACCGGGGATAAAGAATTCTTGAGAGGACGGTTGGCGAAAACCGTGCCTCTTGGTCGGATAAGTTAGATGACGCACGGGCCTTCCGTGACATTTTACAAAACACCCATCGGTGCACTCCATACAAGCTTGTATACGGGAAGGCATGTCATCTGCGGTTGAGCTCGAGCACAAGGCATACCGGGCCTTGAAACATGCTAACTTTGATATTCGACGGTGGTGATCATCGGAAAGTTCAAATGAATGAATTAAATGAACTCCGTGATCAAGCTTACGAGAACTCTTTGATCTATAAACAAAAGACAAAGAAGATTCATGACTCAAAATCAAAAACGCGCTTGCAACGTTGGTGATCGAGTCCTTCTTTTCAATTCAAGATTGAAGATTTTCTCGAAAGCTCAAGTCCCGCTGGTCCGGTCCATTTACTATCGCTAAGGTTTATCCTTATGGTACCATTGAGTTATCTCAACCCGATGGTCCTAATTTTAAAGTGAATGGTCATCGAGTGAAGCATTACTTTGGAGAGGACATTCCATCCATGGTTGTCCGGATTTACAAACTTTCCCATGAACCAATGAATGCGGGATCGAGTCAAGCTAGCGACTGGAATCAAAAATAAGAGCATGCCATATGGGTTTTCACCCATATTTCGAAATGTTTGAAGTTTGTTACGATTAGCCATTCACAGTGGCTAGCTTGTGTGACAAAACTTGACAGTTTAGATTCTTCTTTCTACTTTCTACCACCCTAGTGTGGGGGGTTGCCCACATGTTTTGTATATAAGTCTTCTCAAAAAAAAAAAAAAAAAAAAAAAATCATCATCTTTCTAAATAATGGCCGTAGTATTTCCTTTTCACGTTCTTTGTTTCGCGATAACCACGGTACTTTGAATATTGAGGGCAATATTCATTTTTAAGCTGGGGAATTCTCACGAATTTTATCATATAATTATACCAATTCCCCGCTTTTGGCCAAATTTTTTTTGGAGTAAGTGTTCTACACTTGCTCAATTGGTTATCATCCGCTTTGTCTAAAAAACAAAAGGATTGGCTAATCCAGAGCAAACGGCTCTTAGTAAAGATATCTCAAACCGTTGACGGCTTGCGCTTTTTCTAAAATTGTATGGTATTCACCACCATATCCTAAAAAGTGAAGAGTTGGCTAGTCCGTAGCAAACGGTTTCGGTAAAGACAAATCAAACCGTTGAAGTCGGTGGTTTGCTCAAAATCACATGGTTATCGGTGTACCATGGTT
The DNA here is from genome assembly GCA_022545495.1 of Chrysanthemum lavandulifolium. NCBI lineage: Eukaryota > Viridiplantae > Streptophyta > Magnoliopsida > Asterales > Asteraceae > Chrysanthemum > Chrysanthemum lavandulifolium. Next base: position 13,015,496 of record CM040245.1, read on the forward strand.
CTTACTTGAACTCGAAACATTTGGCTACTCCAAGTAATGGCTTTTGGTAAAGAGATTCAAATCCATTAAGTTTTTCTCAAAAGATTGCTAGGGACTAGCAATAGTTTAGTGTGGGATTGATGAGTGTGTAAATACTCATCATTTTGGTTAAACTGAATCGCAAAACGCCTAAAATGCTCGAAATGCATCAAAATACTTAAAATATCTCAAAATTGCATTTTATATGTTTTAGATGCAAAATGTTTAAAATCAGATGAAAAATGAGCAAAGTTTGCATAATTGGCAGTTTCAGTCCCCCAAGTTTCAAAAATTGTCAAAAATAGTCCCTGAGCACATAATTTCAAAATAAAAATCACCAAAGGTCCTTTTAAAATCATAAGTTGTCAAAATTAGTCCTTTGGTGAAAAATGTCAAAAGTTTTGAGAAATTACAAAATTGGTCCTTCAAGTTTGAAAATTGGCAAAATTGGTCCCTGGAAAATTTGAAAATGGCAACTTTGGCCCTTGAACTATTAACACTTGTCAATTTCAGCCCTTGGAAACAACTTTGCAGGTTTGCCAGTATTGGTCCTCCAATTTTCAAAAATTGCAAACAAGGTCCTTGATTATTATTACCCTTTTGCACCTTAGACCCTTGTCAAAACCCAAATGGACCCTGCCAATAACCCTTGTGACCTCCCTGTCAAAACCAAATTGGACCCTTCCCTTTTAATAACACCAGTCAAACATATTTGACTTCTGCTTTTCCCTCTCCCTCACGGGTATACCACCTCCATCATTTTCCCTCCTGCAACTCACCTGTTAACACTCCACCATCATCATCCCTACCCCCCTCCAAACACAACAATCCAAAGATACATGTAATGCACCCTTTGTACCTAACACTCAACCCAGCTGGTTAAAACCACTTTGGCGCCAAAACCTTTAAACGGCTAAGATCCAATTTAGCAATCCAAGGGTTGAGATTTATGCCGAACTATTCGAAAGGCGAGAGAAGCAATTGGGTGTATAAAAGTGATAAGGTTTTAAAGGTACCTTTTGAGGGGTCATTTAAGCCCTTATTCGATCACTTTTGTATCCGTTATTGCTTAATATCGCTCCTTTTCACTTTTAGGTCTCTTGAAGGCAAAATGTCGGAATGATGCTTATTTGGACGAAAAGGCGAATATATAAGAAAATGGCCAAAGTCGAATCGAGACACTCAAAGTCATTGAACATAAGGCGACGGCGCCATCAGATATCTGCGACGCCGTCGGTAAGGCATTTTGCGACGGCTCGTAGGCAAAATTACATGTTTTCGCGGACGACGCCAGTTCTAAAAGAATAGGCCGTCACCACTCGGACGGCCTAGATGCGCCAAGACGGCGCCGAGTCAAGGGACGGCACACATACATAAGGTGACGACGCCGAAAGGTTTACGTGGCCAAGACGAAACCCTAATGCGGCGACACGACGCGGCCACGAAACATAAGGTGACGCCGTCGCAGTATGTATCTTATATATAGAATCCGAATTTTTCGGCTTTGTGGTAGTCTTTTGGAGTAAAAACCTAAAACCGAACCAAGGCTTTCTTGTGCAAGATTTTAGGTTCTAAACCCTATTATACATCAAGATAAGTATTTACTTCATTAATTTAATTATGTCTTTGATTATTTTGTGTATGCTTGCATGTTCTCCATGTCCCGCTAATTTATTTGTGTGTTTGCTTAGGAATATGAAACTTAATTATTGAATATTGCTTGGTTGATACTTATCTTAGTTGACTAATGATCTAGAGTGCGCTAGATTATTCGCTGTGTACTTAATGCTTGACATTTCTTTGTGAACTTTAGAATATAATTATCTAGGTAATTGTAGGATAAAGTATTCAAGGACAACCGTAGAGTAGGCGTCTATAAATCACTAGAGGATTTGTAAGCAAGACCCTTTGGTAATTTCAAAGAGTTAGGGAAACAAGCACGCCCTATAGCCTTAGAATCACAACGCAACTAGGAATAAGGACGTGACAAATCAACCATCAATAGGAGATAATTAAGGAGTAGTAAAACCTAAGTAAACACATCTTTAAACTATCATACGAGTACACATCAATTAGACATAGACTATCACAACCTTAGCTTAGATAATTAGATAATAGTAGAGTAATCGGTAGCAATACCAACCCCCAAATCCAATACCCGAGATTCGTGACCTTTCAATTTCTAAAAACATAAAAGATAAAAATAATCTTCCTCAACCTCAACCTTAGCGTAGTAACTTCTCACTAGCATTCCTATTCCCTAGAGAACGATATCAATACCCGTGGCTTACCCTAATTACTACACTACAACGATTAGGTTCATCGCCTAGGGTGTTATAAAACTTGCTCAAGAAAAGGAAGTTTTTGACCCGAACGACGCGTGTAGCGTTATCAAGTTTTTGGCGCCACGCCGGGAATAGAATAGCTAGTTAGTAGCCCACCTCGCTTAGGTTTCTTTGCTTGATTCCTATCAATTAAACTTTTTCTCATTTTTAGCTTTCTTAGTCTATCCCCTTCTTCGTGACCTTTGTTCGTAACACCCATCACTTTTCACCATGGAAGGTGACAACCAACCACCACTCATCAACCCACCACCAAACGACCCGCCAAGAGCCCGTACTTTGGTGAGTACCGAGACCAAACCACCTAGGTTATAGGAACACCATTGAGCTTCCCGACCAAGCCCAAACTACGGCCCTGCGATCCGACACCATCCGGTTGGTGCAAACGGATGTGTATTCCATGGACTTCGTTCAAGATCCAAATCAAGATCCGAGGATTTCTCAAAATTGTCGATTCCATCGACCTTGATGCTACTACTCGGGAGACCACGCGCTGCGTCTCTTCCAATTCTCTACGGGACCAAGCTAGTAATTGGCTTGAGCGACTTCCCGCCGGTTCCATCTCAAGTTGGGATGATCTTACGCTTCCTTGCTCAATTTTTCCCACCGGAAGAACCACTAAGCTTAGACGAGAAATCTTAACGCTTCAAAGAACTCCAAGGTGAATCACTTTACAAAGCATGGACTCGATTCAAGGATCTACTCCGAGACTTCCCCATCATGGCATCGATCTTTGGCTTCAAATCCAAATCTTCTATGATCATACCGACTTCATCACTCGACGATCCATTGATCGGGCACGGTGGAAGGCTCACGACTTCAATGCAGAAATCTTGGGACATTATAGAGGAGCTTATCGATCAAAGCTACGAAGATTGGAATGATTCTCCGAGACTCCGATTAACGTAATCAACGCCATATCAACCCCGCCCAAATCCTCGACACACCGAGGAACAATTGAGCTCCATTGAGAGAGGATTGATTATCTTATGGAAAGGCGAAAAGAGCCCCGCACAAATTCCTCGAGAGGTCGCCAAACCGCCAACTCCACCTACCACCCCACACCTCCTTCTGAGTCTCCAAGTCGTGATCAAAATCCAACTTCCGAAAGCATGCCTGCTCTACTTCCCCAATACCACTCTCACCAAGCTTCAAGGAACAAATGAGGGAGTACATGGTGGCTCATACGGAAAGATTAGCTGTGTTTGAAGAGGAGGTTTATAGGCAGAGAGAGATGCAAGCAAAGATGACTTGAAATGATGAATTTGGTAATCGAGTTTACCAAAACAAAGGTTCCCAAAAGGTGCTCGAAGAAGCAACGATTGCCCTCCCACTTCATTTGTCAACGCTGCTTCCATTATGCCCGAGAATGCAAAGGTTGAGACGCGAAAACCGAGGGAAGTAATAAGGAGGAGTCGGTGCATGACGACGAGCCCGAGACCATTGAATACTACCTAAGCACGAAATCAACAAGAAAACCATTGCAAACCAAGTAAACAACTTTAGGTACAATGAAGTTCTCAAGGAAGCCCTTGATGAAAAATGATCAAGAAGAGTATGACGCCTACCTATGGGACCCTTGTATGAGTTAGTTATAAAAACCTCTAACAAGGAAACGTAACACCACTGTGGAATTTCGTAATACCGCTTAGCATAGGTGACATTGATAATATAAATGCCTTGGCCGATCGTGGGACCTGATGTGAACATAATGCCATTATCAATCTATAATAAGTTAACTAAGGAGAAACCACCAAGACCGACCTTAGACTCTCCTTAGCTAATCACACTTATGTTCACCCCGTAGGAGTCGCAATAGATGTTCTAATTGAGGTGGCTAACATTGTTTATCCGTAGATTTCGTGATCGTTGATTTTGAAGAAGATAAAACATACCCCTCATTCTTGGAACACCGCTTCTAGCTACCGCCAAGGCAACCATCAAATGCGGAGAGGCGCCATGATACTCAAAAGCGGAAAAGGGTATGCTAGGATACCCATCATCCCAAGATATCCTCTTAAAATCATGGAAATGATTACGAAGGGAATCGAAAACCCTAGCCATAATGTTAAGAAAAAGATGAATGACTGGGAAAAAGAGCTTAGAAATTTCATGGTCCAAGGATTGTATGCGACATTGTGGAAACCCGATAATAAGCTAGGAAGCAACCCCACCTCGGTACCTAAGGCACAAAAGGACCCTAAGAAATTTCTAAAAGGAGAAAAGTACTTCAGACAAATCAAGGAAAAGGGCAATACAAGGAAAGAACAACCCAAGATGGTTTGGGCTTTTCACGCTAAGGAGACCAACTTAAACGAAACCGCACCATAATTGACAAAGAATGGCCTCGGAATCCACGGTGAACATACAACGCTCACGCCGCTCGATGAAGAGAAAATGAATGACGAAAAGAGCGGTGATGCAAAAACGTAGGGGTAGGACTACGAGTCTAGCTACAAGACTCTTAAATAAAGAAAAGCGCTTCGGGAGGCAACCCATGCTTAATTGTTTGCTTGTTAGTGTCATATATCTTTTATTAATTGTTTGTCCTCATGTTTGAATTTGTAAAATGCTTTATTTTGTTTTAACCTCGCCTTAATTACATATAAAGGTATTTTACATAAAGGATAAGTGTAGGAGGATTACACACGCTTTCATAAGAAACGTGAACATGAGAATAACAATTAACTAAAAGATATATATGTTTGTTTGTTCGAGTCAAATGCTTGTATCGAGTCATAATGGATGTTTTTGCGTAAGTTTTTCCGATTCTAAAGATGTAAATTTTCCGAATTTTTCCAAAATCGCACCGCTTTTTGTCGGGATAACCGACGGCGTCAGATTGCAAATCGACGCGCCAGAAGGAATAAAACATCACTTACTTTTTCTCGTTTTCGAGCTACTTGTAAAATTTTGGAATTTTCCGATCTTAACTTTCAAAACAAATTTGTAAACATCCATTCCACAAGCATTATATCCTAGTTTAAATCGAGTCTTATGTATATTATTACCACCGATTTTACGCCAAGGTTTCGCTTTGTTTTCTTCTAGTGTGTGTTTAGTTTGTCAAGAAGAAGTTACACAAGTTTGGAAGGAGCCTTTCACGCAAAAACTCTTCTTGGAAAAGATTTAACCACCACTTTTTACGGATCCTACCGAGCTAATCGGGGAGTATTAGTTTCTTTCGCTTTTAATTACCTTCTATTATCATAACTTTGATATTTTCGGGAACATTGGGGACAATGTTCGGTTTAAGTGTAGGAGGAAAATAAAACGGAACTTTGAAACTATGCTTATCCTTGACTATTTGCTTTGTCCAAGTGTATTTGTGTAATAAACCATGAGAAAATGTAGGTTAGGGTAATTTTAGCCAAATTTAAAATTTTTTCATGACGATAAGAGTGGGCCATTAGTCTTAACAAAAGCGCCTCATGGATAGGAAGTTGCATGACTAGCACAAAACCCTTACCACCTAAATTCCACCCAAAATGCGAGGATCGCCTTAGATTAGTAGGAATTAAAGCATTCATCTTTAATGCTTAGAGTGTGAACCGGTAGTATATTAGATTCTAGAACTTGTTTTGTGATGCATTCCGAGATCGCTAGTGAGACTACACTTGTGTAGTTACGAATAACTAAATGATAAGAGGCATTAGGATAAACCCTTGTTTGACACTGTAATATAATTACTTCTTCCATATCGGTTGAGTAATTCCCCACACCCTTTGCTACTGTACTCATCTTTAGTACACGATACCCCTAGTTAACCCCTCGTAACCTATCCTTTTCGCGGTTCTCGTGATGTTTCGGTTTTTCCGAATATCAATGAAGAGCATTGTTTACAACCCACCCCAAATATACACCCAAATCGCTTTAGCCTACCTTTATTGCACTCACTTTAGTGCAAATTTATGTTATCACCCAAAACCCTTAGTTCAATTATCCGTTGCTTGCATGAGTTGCTAAGTCGAGTCATATCCCTTGTATACGCTTTGGGATGATTGGGATTCATGGAAAAGTTAAAGTTTATGAAATATAGGAAGAGAACGTTAAACTCAAATTCCTTTGTTTGCATAATAATGTACTCCAAGTGTTTTGATCTTTTCAATTCGGGTCAAATTAGTGTTAGAGTAATAAAACTCAAGTGTAGGGATGTGTCTATAAACCCTATCATTTTGATGTACCGTAGAGGATGGTAGAGTAAAAGTGTATGCAAAAAAAAAAAAATAAAAAAAAATAAAAAAAAAAAAAAAAAAAAAAAAACATACTGCTACCATCCTACATCTATCTTTTAAATTATGTTTGTTTATTTTCGCTGCCTAGGGTTTTAGAGTGTCGACTCTTGGCTTAGCAACGCCATTCTTCGTATACTTGCAACATAGAGATTTTTGACTATCCACCACTATATAGCCTATCCCACCAAACCCTTATTTCCTACCGCAAGCCTAACGTTACAACCCTTTAAAGACCTCTTTGATAGTCTTTCCTAGGTGCTTACGCCAAAGCGATTGAGGTTTGATCTATTCTCAAGCCTATGGTAATCTATGTACTTGGACCGTTAATGAGTGTTTATCTTCCATTTCGATTTGTTATATTTCATATATACACCGAGAGAGATGCGAGTATCCAAACACCCCATGTGAGGTGCTAGTATGTAATTTCCGTGTTTGTTATGACTTTTATGGGCTTATATGTGTTGTGGACCGCTTTGAATGGATGCTTCATGACCCCTAACTTATAAATTAATTGGTTTAAAGCACATTTGTTGAGGACAAGCAAATACCAAGTGTAGGGATATTTGATAAGGTTTTAAAGGTACCTTTTGAGGGGTCATTTAAGCCCTTATTCGATCACTTTTGTATCCGTTATTGCTTAATATCGCTCCTTTTCACTTTTAGGTCTCTTGAAGGCAAATGCCTGGAATGATGCTTATTTGGACGAAAAGGCGAATATACGAAGAAAATGGCCAAAGTCGAATCGAGACACTCAAAGTCATTGAAACATAAGGCGACGGCGCCATCAGATATCTCGCGACGCCGTCGGAAGGCATTTTGCGACGGCTCGAGGCAAAATTACATGTTTTCGCGGACGACGCCAGTTCTAAAGGAATAGGCCGTCACTACTCGGGACGGCCTAGATGCGCCCAAGACGGCGCCAGAGTCAAGGGACGGCACACAAATATAAGGTGACGCCGAAAGGTTTACGTGGCCAAGACGAAACCCTAATGATGGCGACACGACGGCCACGAAACATAAGGTGACGCCCGCAGATGTAATCTATATATAGAATCCGAATTTTTCGCTTTTGTGGTAGTCTTTTGGAGTAAAAACCTAAACCGAACCTAAGGCTTTCTTGTGCAAGATTTTAGGTTCTAAACCCTATTATACATCAAGATAAGTATTTACTTCATTAATTTAATTATGTCTTTGATTATTTGTGTGTATGCTTGCATGTTCTCCATGTCCCGCTAATTTATTTGTGTGTTTGCTTAGGAATATGAAACTTAATTATTGAATATTGCTTGGTTGATACTTATCTTAGTTGACTAATGATCTAGAGTGCGCTAGATTATTCGTTGTGTACTTAATGCTTGACATTTCTTTGTGAACTTTAGAATATAATTATCTAGGTAATTGTAGGATAAAGTATTCAAGGACAACCGTAGAGTAGCGCCTATAAATCACTAGAGGATTTGTAAGCAAGACCCTTTGGTAATTTCAAAGAGTTAGGAAACAAGCACGCCTATAGCCTTAGAATCACAACGCAACTAGGAATAAGGACGTGACAAATCAACCATCAATAGGAGATAATTAAGGAGTAGTAAACCTAAGTAAACACATCTTTAAACTATCATACGAGTACACATCAATTAGACATAGACTATCACAACCTTAGCTTAGATAATTAGATAATAGTAGAGTAATCGGTAGCAATACCAACCCCCAAATCCAATACCCGAGATTCGTACCTTTTCAATTTCTAAAAACATAAAAGATAAAAATAATCTTCCTCAACCTCAACCTTAGCGTAGTAACTTCTCACTAGCATTCCTATTCCCCAGAGAACGATATCAATACCCGTGGCTTACCCTAATTACTACACTACAACGATTAGGTTCACCGCTTAGTGGTGTTATAAAACTTGCTCAAGAAAAGGAAGTTTCCTTGACCCGAACGACGCGGTAGCGTTATCAAAAAGACAAGAGGAAGCAACAAGAGGAGAGTAGTTAGTTTAATTTTTCACCATGTATGTCGTTTTTTAGCTTGTAATGTCTTAAATAATTTTCAGTTGTATTTTCAAGTTTATTTGTATCAAACAAAGTTATTCTAGTGTATTGCAACTTATTTCAAACCTCAATTCAAGTTATAGTCACAGTTTCATGTTTCTGTGGCACTGTTGAAATTTTCAATGTCCAAATCTCATGTATAAGCTTCAATAAGCTTATTTATGAGCTCAAACAAGCTCAAACTAGCTTATCATAGCTTTTTGTGAGCTTACTTTAAGTTTCAAGCGCTTTAGAATCGGTCAATAAAAGTCATAGGAGCAAAATTGATGCGAAAGGGAAATGGTTGAAGGCATATGGATTTGGGTTGATTAATAGTCATTGGTTGGATTTGATAGGTTAGTAGTTCGGTTCATTGCTTTCAAGCCATTGTATTGCGGCTATGGACACTTGTAAGTGTTTTTCAATAATTCATAGCATAATCTGTTTATGTGGTTACAAGTAGTTAAAATCTTTCCATTAAGGTGTATTTAGGTTAATTAGACTTAGTTTGATTATTAATTTTTGTTGAATCAGTAGTTAGCTTTGATTTTGATTGCAAATCAGTCCATACAAGGGTGTTTGGCTCAATTGGTTTAACTGTGTCATAGGTCTATGCAGTGGTAGATTTTTGTTGGTTCAAGTTTATTTAGCATAAGTGAACTCATTTGAGTCAAAATATTGTGCCTGCAAACATTGAAAGTCAAAATCTTGGTTAATCTGTCTCACTGCCTCACTGTTGTGATTTTTGATTAGCAAAAGTCTTATTTTGTGTTTATAAGTCATTAACATTGCTTGCACTGTGTTCATTACACCATATTACATCATAACCTGTCCTAAAACTGGAATCAAAGTTCACATTAGTCAAACTTATCTCAATTGTTAAAAAGTCAAATTTGGAAAACTGCTTGGGCTCAATGGTGAGAATTTTCTTGATTCATTTTCGAGCCAATCTCAGTGAGACTTGGCATTTTAAAAAGTTCAGCTGGTGTCCTTTCTTATCACCATTTTTGTGGTATTTTACAAATGTTTTATAAGCTCCAAACAAGCTTGTCTTTTAGGCCCTAACTGCCCTGTTCATAAGCTCATTATAAACTGAGATTTCCTCAGTTTTGTGCAGGCTTGCACAAGGCTCATAAGAGCTTCCCTTGGTCTGGTCTTTGGCTCATACACTCTTGACCAGGTCTAGTTGAGGTCTCATTACTTGCTTTCTAGTTTCTAGCTTATTTAAGTGCTTATTTTGTGGCGGCAAGTAGCTACCCAAACTGTTGTTGCACTTGAAAATCAAATAATCCAAATCTGTGTAGATTGCTATAAAGAGGTTTAGGTCAGTTGTTTTTTGTTGCATTTTAGTTCTTATAGTACATTAGACCTTCTGTTTCAGTTTGGTACTTGTTGTGCCCCCTTTTGCGTATTTAAGTGCTTATTTCAATAAGCACTTGTACATCAGTTTCATATTCCTCCACATGACCCCATATTTTTCCATTTTTCCTAGCTTCCTAATATAATTTTAGAGTTTTCCTGAAATATTCAGATTTTTCCAAGTCAGTTTGCTATTTTTCTTGATTTTAATTAGTTTTTAAGCATTTTTAATTAGTATTAAATACAATTAATTAAGAAAAGGTTCAAAAAAATAATTTTTCATTTTTCTTAAGTTTAGATAAATATAAAAAGACAAAAAATATTTTTCTAGATATTTTTAGTTAAATTTGTATTTTTAAGTAATTTAATTAGTTTTAATAGTATTTAATTCCTAGAAAATAGAAAATAATCGTAAAAATACAAAAATAATTTTGAAAATTCTATTTTGATATTTTAGATTTTTCTAAGTCTTAATTTTATTTTTCTAGCTTAATTTCCTATTTTCTTGTATTTTAGGTTATTATTTAATAGTTAAAAATAGTTTTTAATTAATAATAATTAGGTAATTAGTTATAAAAATAATTTTCTTTTTCTAATAATTTTATTTTACCATTAGGTTTGTAAAAACATCATTTTCATATTTTTAGGGTTAATATTGTGTAAGTTTCACATTTTTATTTGTACGTCGCGTAGTTTTTATTTCAGTTTTGTAAAAACATAAAAACAAAAACATCATTTTAAATATAGGGATAGCGTTTATTTAATAGTTTTATCTTTTTAATTTCCTTTAATTTGCATTTAAGCCGTTGTAATTTGTTGGCTTTTTCTGTAGTTATAATCATATCACAATCCCTTTTTCCGCTCAAATCTCTCGATCACTTTACGCTTGATAATCCATTGCATAGCTCACGGGACATAACGACCGGGAAACCCTATACTCCCAGATCTTCATTGCATTCGTGCTTGAGCGCTTTAAGCTTGTTACGGTCTCCGCCATTCAAGCGGGCAGGCTCGAGTGATTTAGCTTGACTGCTTGGCACGCATCATAGATTCTAAAATTGCTAGAATGAGTACTAATACTTTAGATACGATATTAGATAGTGTTAAAACCGGTAACAACCAAAAGGTTTAAGTATTCAACAACTTGATCCATCAACTAGTGAAAATAAAGAAACAAAATTTGTTAAGGCACTAGAAAAATCACCATCGCTATGGCGGATCCCACGGATCCCTTGCAGGAACCTGATAGTGTATGACCTGTGGATCCGTGGATCTCATTAGCAAACAAAGGGTAATAACATAGCTTCTTCATCTTGAACTGATTTTGTTATCGTTAATAGGAAGAAACCAACTCATGTCACCGCTAGACAACCACCTCCAAAATATAATCCTACTTTTGCAATAAACAAAGCTACATCTTTTTCAAAACATAATCCATCTAGGAGACCTAATAACGTTTATTCTAGAAGTAACCATCAAATGGGATGGAACCCAAATATGAAAAATGATTTTTCTTGTCAAAACTTTGCTCCATGGAATGCATACTCACCTTATCCATACATGTTTAACATGAATGGAATGTTTAACACTAATGGACCCATGGAAAAATGGGGACCAAACTTTTGAGTTTATTACTTTCTTAGGTGTGCTTAAGGTCGACCTAGACCCGGATGAATAGGTCAAGGATAGCGGGTGCACGAGGCACATGACCGGCAATAAAAATCTATTCTCCACATATGAATCCTTCAATGGAGGTAATGTGGTTTTTGGAAATAGCAAAAGTAGAATCATCGGTAAAGGTACGATTACTAACAAATCTATAACCATTAACGATATGTGTCACTTAGAAAACCTAAACTTTAACCTCTTAAGTATAGGACAAATATGTGATAAAAAGTGCAATATACTTTTTACCGAAACCTGTAGTAAGATATTAAAAAATGGTATAACCATAGGAAGAGGTGTTAGGAAACATGGAGTCTATGTCATTAAAATCGGTAATGAACCTAAAGACAAACTATGTCTTACCTCTATGGATGATACTTCGACCTTATGGCATCGAAGATTGGGTCACGCCAACATGCGACTTCTTCAATCGCGATCATCCAAAGATCTAGTAAGAGATCTACCTAAGTTAAAATATGAACATCACTTTTGTGATGCTTGTAATGTAGGAAAACAAGCTCATTCAAGTCATAAAGCTAAAAATATAGTGTCTACAACTAAGTGTCTAGAATTACTACATATGGATTTATTTGGTCCATCCGCTATCCAAAGTTATGGAGGCAACTCTACACTTTGGTCATAGTGGATGATTACTCTAGGTATACATGGACAAAATTTTTAAAGAACAAAACAGAAACCTTTAATTATTTTGAAATATTAAGCAAAAAGATCCAAAGACAACTAGGAAGTCCTATAGTGTCTATTAGGACGGATCATGGTAGGGAATTCGATAATGAAGTGCAATTTGGAGCCTGATGAGTGTCTAAATACTCATCATTTTTGTAAAATATAAACTGCAAAATCATCTCGAAACACTCGTAAACACATCAAAATGATCAAAATATCACAAATCAGTGTTTTATGTGTTTTAAATGCAAAATATCAAAATCGATGAAAACATATCAAATTTGCAAAATTGCGCTTTAGTCCCCAAGTTTCAAAAATTGTCAAAATAGTCCCCGAGCCTAAATTTCAAAAGAAAAGTCACCAAAGGTCTTTTTAAAATCATAAATTATCATATTTAGTCCTTTGGTGAAAAATCTAAAAGTTTTGAGAAAATTACAGTTTTGGTCCCTGGGCTTTTAAATTGGTCAAAATTGATCCTTGGAGTTTCAAAATTGTCAAAGTTAGCCTTGGACTATTAAGGTTTGGCAAGACCAACCCTTGACTACATCTTCATAATTTTCGGTTTGGTCCTTGAATTTCAAATATTACACAAAAGGCCCTGTGTTATTAACTCTACAAACCAAACGGACCTTATGTTATTATCCAAGCCCAACTAACCACCCCGCCCAAACTGCTTTTACCCGGTCCAAGATACCCTAACCCGACCAAGTGTTTAACCTACCCAACCCCTACCCTTTGTCTCTTCCTTTTCTTCCCGCCCAACCACGCAACACGTAGCACAAAAAAAAAAAAAACTCTCTCCCATCACTCACCTGCCTCGGCATCTCCCACAACCCAAAACCATTTCCCATCATGTTTCCCACGCTGTCTCCTTTCACCTCACAAAGAAGACACAACGAAGAAAAACACAAAAAGACAAAGAGACAAGGAGATCAGAGGTAACACTTGCCGCTTTTTGGCTTGTTTATCTCACACAAGGAACAAAGAAGAAAAGGAGAGAGATTTGGAGCTGAGCATAAAAGGGCAACCATGAATGAAGACTGGAGTTAGTTTTTTAGTTTTGGAGTTTTTATTTTTTATGTTTTTTTTTTTTAGTTTTAAAAAGTCCTGAGTAATTTAGTTTGTAATCTCATTTTGTAATGTTAACTTTAAGATTTTAATGAATGTCAGTTATTGTTCCTAAATCCCTGTTAGAGTTTTGTTGTTCCCTTAATACAGCCTATCACTTGAAGTTGATTCGTATTATTGAAATTTCCAAAGTTTATTTCTTTGTTAACTCAGAAACACAAAAAAAATTCAGAAATAAAAATTTGAAAAATAACATAAAAATACTTACAGGCTCTATAAGCTCATCTCAAGAGCCTTTCATCGTTGCATCGACTCACGAGCTTTATATAGCTTGGTGTGAGTTCATAATCGTGTCAAAAAAATTGGTTACATCAAGTTCCTAATACAACCAACTAAAGTCAACCAAGTGGAGCAATTTGAAGACATATTGGGTTAGCAACCGAGGAGTTGGATTTGAGGTTTATATCGCCAGATAGTTGAATATGGTATTGAGTTGTCGCATCATGGTCGCATTCTTGTAAGTGATTTGAAAATGCTCTTGAACTCCCTTTATATCACCTGCCTCACCGCATAAGTAGTTTAGCTTCCATTTGATTGAGATTAATCTTCATTAGTGCACCGGTAGTTTTCGCTAGTTGTTAGATCAATGGTGAAATCTGTTCTAGAGTAGCATTGAGATTTAGACAGGATTAATTCCATTTCAGTGGTATTAACCTGTGTTTGGTTTAAGCTGGCAATCAGAGTTGCAGTGCTTAAAAGTGGTTAGATTCGCTTTACTCGCCTCTTCTAGACACAATAGAGTCATTTTGTTGAAGTAGTTTCCATCCGCATTCACGTGATAGTCAAATTAGGTATCAATCGATCTTATGATTTCATTAGATAGCTATAGTGTTGAATCGTGCAAGTAATAGGTTTAGATGTTAGCCAACCAGATTATTCAAGTCTCAACATAGCTTAAATTAACATCTAGATCATAGTAGAGGAGTTCGAATCTCATTTAAGTCAACCTTCACCCTCGTTATAAAAAGTCAACAAAGAAAAGAAAAACAGTTCGCATGTAACTTTGTGGTATCATCATTTATTACTCCTTGGTCAAATGTTCTTGGTATTTTGGATTTGACAAATTCAACTGGTCTAGTTTATATAACTGAATTTTGTGGAAATTTCCAAAAGCTTTTCAAGCTTCAAATGAGCTTGTCAATTCTACCCCAGAAACCTGTGACAGAGCATGGGTACCAAAACTTGTTTTCTCAGCTTCTAACAGAAGCTCTAGAGAGCTTATTACAGCTTCTCTAGAGCCCTTGTTTGGTTTATATACTCTCTGGTTGGTGGCCTATAGGATACCGGCCTCGAATTTCCTATTAGCTTACTAAATTAGCTTATGCAAGAGCTTAAAGTGAGCTAGGTAGACTGCTATCGACTTGATTTGAGTGATTGGAATCAATTTAGTTTGCATCTCGAGATTTAGGATAGTTGTAATAGGTTGATTTCAAGTGAATTTAGCTTATTACACCTTCTGTTTTCATTTGGTTCTCTTTAGTAGCTTTTAGCTTATCCTAAGTGCTTATTCATAAGCACATTGTACCACAGAACCTGAATCTCACACACAACTACCTGTTTTTCCATTTTTCTTAGCTTCTTAACATTATTTTAGAGTTTTCCTGAAATTTTCAGATTTTTATAAGCTGTTTTGCTATTTTTCTTGATTTTAATTAGTTTTTAGTACTTTTTAATTAGCATTTAATACAAAAAATTAGAAAAAGGTTCAAAAAAATAAGTTTTCATTTTATTAAGTTAAGATAAATATAAAAGCCAAAAAGTATTTTTCCCAATTTTTCTTAGTTAAATTTGTATTTATAAATATTTTAATTAGTTTTAATAGTTTAAAATCATAAAAATAGAAAATAATCTTAAAAATACAAAAATAGTTTTGAAAATTCTAGTTTGATATTTTAGACTTTTTCATTTCATAATTTTATTTTTCAAGCTTTATTTCCTATTTTCTTTCATTTTAGGTTATTATTAATTAGTTAAAATAGTTTTTAATTAATAATAATTAATTAATTAGTTATAAAATAATTTTCTTTTTCCAAATATTTTCTTTTATCATTAGGATTGTAAAATGTCATTTTCATATTTTTAGGATTTTATTTTTAGATTTCATTTTTTTATTTTGTACGTTTACGTTATTTTATTTTAAACGTAAGTTTTAAGTTTTAGGTTTTAAACGTTCATCATTTTAAATATAGTGATAGCGTTTATTTAATAGATTTTATCTTTTTAATTTCCTCTCATTTGCATTTTAGCCCTTTGTATTTGTTTGATATTTCTGTAGTTATAATCACCAATTCATAATCCTTTTCCGTCCAAATCTCCCGATCACTAAACGTTTGATAATCCATTGCATAGCTCGCTGGGACATAACGACCCGGGGAGACTCTATACTCCTCAGATCTTCATTGCATTCGTGCTTGAGCAGCTTTTAAGTCGATTACGGTCCGCCATTCATGTGGCGTGCTCGAGTGATTTAGCTCGACTGTCAGCACGCATCAAATTTTGCTACGCCGGGAGTCAGGTGTGCCGATTGTCTTACGTGTAGCGTATTAGTGATTTGGATATTCACTCTTTGTCTATACCATCCGTATGTGTTTATATTTTCTTTTCAAAAATCCAAAAGATTTTCACTCTTTGTTTTTGCAAAATGTTTTCAAAATACCAAAAATATTCCTCTTTACCCTCCCACCCCTGCTTGATTCTTTATCCCTTTACCCTCTATACTTTTGATTCTAACTTCTTCCATTCTCATGGAATCTCTCGAGGACGACTGGTCGAAGTTGAAAACTTCAGATCAGATCTCAAATGTCAAGAATTTGTTATTCGTGATGATCCATTCATTCTGCTGTAGGAAATGGATCGAGAAACCGGGCGACAAAGGACCGTGTACTTCCTTTTGATAATGGGAGTGCCAAATACGCCCAACCTATGGTTATCCAAAACCTAACCTCAATTGCTCATAAGCCGCCTAGAATTGATTCTAAACTTTCACGATTTACTAAGAGCAAACATGCGTAACTCAGATCGATGACTAGCAAGAATGACTTGCTTAATATTCACGCTTCTCAAGAACCGTAACCGTGAGACCATAACGGAAGTGGTGGAAATTGCTAGCCTCGTGAGCACACCACTTGTCCCACCTCTTGATTTTTCAAATGTTCTTCGAGACTTGATAGTCATTCGGATCACCATGTTGGTTTTGTTGATCCTTGAATAAACCGATTCTCTTCATAACTCTCAAATGCAATCGCTTATTCCTTGTGTCGGTTGTGGTGAGCCTCTTTATGGTTCACCCCGCCGCTGGTGTACGTGTGTACAATGTGGTAATGATATTCATAACGGGAGTTGTTTGTTTTGTGGTTCGAGGTATTCATTTGGTTATGATCCTAATCCGAACTCATTTAACGACCCTCAAATTTTTCCAATTACCCACCACACCGACTTATCTTCATATAACCAACACTTCTGTGAATTTTGTGGAGGTCCTCACCAAGGATTTGAGTGTCAATCCGAAACACGCTTGTCTATGAACAGCTTTTCCAGTTGATGCTCGTAACTTTGGGTATGACCAAAATCCATATGATTCATTATTCCGCACTCAACAGCTTTATCGCTGTGAGTATTGTGGAGGTCCTCACTCTAGCTCGATTGTCAAACAAGGAATCCATTTCCTTGTAACGATTACGATTCTTCATATCAAGACCAACCTCCACAAGACCAAATGATTCAAACGACCTCATGAAACTACGATGCACCTTCTATCGAAAACTCGAGTTATTAGAAGAACTCAAGGAGGAGTCGGCTATGTCCTCCCAAAATAATCCAAATCAAAAATCAATGGAAGAATTGTTAGTCAAGAACAGTCGCTAAAGTAGATTCCCGATTGCGGTGAAAACTCTATTAGGGAATTAATTAAAATACAAAAAGCACCAAATCTAGCTCTCGATTCCGCTTTTATTCTCGATGATGATGATGAGGATACACTTGATATCCTTCAATTCTATAAATATTCATCAAGTTCATCGATGATATCCTGCAGCTGAGATTTCATCTCAAACAACTGCATCACACCCGAGATTCACACTCACTCTCTTATTATGGGGACGAGCATCTCGACACTGCTCTCGAAAAGGAATCGACGAATTCATAAAGTCTAGTGTTGAGAACCTTGTCCCAATCCCGTGAGAGTCACAGGAATTCTTGATCATGTGTGATATTCTCCTCCTCTTGTCTTCCAAAATGATCATGTCGAGATGTCCTCCGATTCTCGATGATGATGATTCGTTATCTTGTGGAGACATCATTTATGTGGAAGATTCACCTCCGAGCTTGTTAGCTTAGAAGAAGAGAATGATGAAGTTATCGACATCGAAATCAAAGATGAAGCTCTTCGAGCAACATTATTGAATGTCGCCTTCTCATTGCTAAAATCGAGGCTTTCAAAGAAAACCTATTTCATCTCCTATCCCCATTAAGGATAGTGACATTCTTCCGATGATTCTATTCCGAAACGAAAGCCTCCCTGCTTTGATAATATGGGAGAGAAGATTAGTGGCGCATTCACTTCTCATTCTCATAATTTCTCCTCGATCATGAATCATTTACTTTTGAGGAGTTCGCCATGAACCCACTCATATCAATTCGAATATGATTCATTCACCTTCATGGAGTTCTCATATGAGCTCACTCATATCATATCTCCGCGGAGTATGATAATTTACTTTGATCTAGACACCCCAGAATTGTCTTGATCAAATAAGCTTAAATGATGAGATTCATAATCCGGAAATTATGGATCCTCCCATAGATGAAGATGAGTTAGTCATGATGTTTATCATGACTTTCATCTCTTCTTCACCTATCCCGCTTCTCCCTGCTCTTCACTCCTTCGAATGAAGACATTATCTTTGATCCCGATTTTCATGTACCATTATCTTGAGTCGGAATATATCTCATCGGTGGAACTTTCATGTGCTTCAAATGTTTGTCCAAACATCTTGAATGAAAGTCCGATGGAGATTGTTTCTTCCACTTTGCTTCCCATGAACCAATGAATTGGGTCGAGTCAAGCTAGCGACTCAGTAATCAAAAACAAGAGTACGCACCATATGGGTTTTCACCCATATGTCCGCCTCTTACCCCTTTCTACCACCTAAGTGCTGGGGAGTGCCCACATGTTATCTAAAAAAAAAAAAAAAAAAATCTTCTTTCTAAATAATGGCCTTAGTATTTCCCTTTCACGTTTTGTTTCGCATAACCGCGGTACTTTGAATATTGAGGGCAATATTCATTTCTAAGTGTGGGGAATTCTCACTAATTTTATCATATAATTATACCAATTCTGCTTTTGGCCAAATTTTTTTTTTTCGAGTAAGTGTTTTACACTTTCTCGCTTGGTTATCATCCGCCATGTTTGATAAACTAAAGGATTGGCTAATCCAGAGCAAACGGCTCTTGGTAAAGATATCTCAAACCGCTTATATGGCTTGCAATTTGCCCAAAATTGTATGGTTCTCAACTCACCATATCTTAAAAGTGAAGAGTATAGCTCCGCAAGATTATGGCTTGTGGTAAAGGCGTGGAAAACCATAATTGGTAATCACCACCAAAGATAATATTGATAATTTATCTAAGAGTTGGCTAGTCCGTATGGTACGGCTTCCGTAAAGACAAAATCAAACCGCTGAAAGTCGGTGGTTTGCTCAAAATCACATGGTTATCTGTACCATGGTTCTTACTTGAATCGAAACATTTGGCTACTCCAAGTAATGGCTTTTGGTAAAGAGATTAAAACCATTATGTTTTTTCAAATCATTGCTAGGACTAGCAATATCTCAAGTGGGGATTGATGAGTGTTAAATACTCATCATTTTGTACAATATAAACCGCAAAATCATCTCTAAAACACTCGTAAACACATCAAAATGATCAAAATATCACAAATCAGTGTTTTATGTGTTTTAAATGCAAAATATCAAAATCGATGAAAAACATATCAAATTTGCAAAATTGCGCTTTAGTCCCCAAGTTTCAAAAATTGTCAAAATAGTCCCCGAGCCTAAATTTCAAAGAAAAGTCACCAAAGGTCTTTTTAAAATCATAAATTATCATATTTAGTCCTTTGGTGAAAAATCTAAAAGTTTTGAGAAAATTAGCTTTGGTCCCTGGCTTTTAAATTGGTCAAAATTGATCCTTGAGTTTCAAAATTGTCAAAGTTAGCCCTTGACTATTAAGGTTTGGCAAGACCAACCCTTGACTACATCTTCATAATTTTCGTGTTTGGTCCCTTGAATTTCAAATATTACACAAAAGGCCCTCGTTATTAACTCTACAAACCAAACTGACCTTATGTTATTATCCAAGCCCAACTAACCACCCTCGCCCAAACTGCTTTACCCATCCAAGATACCCTAACCCGACCAAAGGTTTAACCTACCCAACCCCTACCCCTTGTCTTCTTCCTTTTCTTCCCGCCCAACCACGCAACACGTAGCACAAAAAAAAAAAAAAAAAACTCTCTCCCCATCACTCACCTGCTCCTCGGCATCTCCCACAACCCAAAACCATTTCCCCATCATGTTTCCCACGCTTGTCTCCTTTCACCTCACAAAGAAGACACAACGAAGAAAACACAAAAGACAAAGAGACAAGGAGATCGCAGGCTAACACTTGCCGCTTTTGGCTTGTTTATCTCACACAAGGAACAAAGAAGAAAAGAGAGAGATTTGGAGTCGAGCATAAAAGG
Source organism: Chrysanthemum lavandulifolium (assembly GCA_022545495.1). Lineage (NCBI taxonomy): Eukaryota > Viridiplantae > Streptophyta > Magnoliopsida > Asterales > Asteraceae > Chrysanthemum > Chrysanthemum lavandulifolium. The sequence continues at coordinate 13,035,699 of CM040245.1, forward strand.
GCAACCATGAATGAAGACCTGAGTTAGTTTTTAGTTTTGGAGTTTTATTTTTATGTTTTTTTTTTTAGTTTTAAAAGTCCCGAGTAATTTAGTTTGTAATCTCATTTTGTAATGTTAACTTTAAGATTTTAATGAATGTCGCTTATTGTTCCTAAATCCCTGTTAGAGTTTTGTTGTTCCCTTAATACACCTATCACTTGAAGTTGATTCAGATATTGAAATTTCCAAAGTTTATTTCTTTGTTAACTCGTAAACACAAAAAATTCGTAAATAAAATTTGAAAATAACATAAAATACTTACAGCTCTATAAGCTCATCTCAAGAGCCTTTCATCGTTGTATCGACTCACAGAGCTTTATATAGCTTGGTGTGAGTTCATAACTCGTGTCAAAAAAATTGGTTACATCAAGTTCCTAATACAATCAACTAAAGTCAACCAAGTGGAGCAATTTGAAGACATATTGGGTTAAGCAAATTGAGGAGTCGATTTGAGGTTTATATCGCTTAGGATAGTTGAATATGGTATTGAGTTGTCGCATCATGGTCGCATTCTTGTAAGTGATTTGAAAATGCTCTGAACTCCCTTTATATCACCGCCTCACCGCATAAGTAGTTTAGCTTCCATTTGATTGAGATTAATCTTCATTAGTGCAATCGGTAGTTTTCGCTTAGTTGTTAGATCAATGGTGAAATCTGCTCTAGAGTAGCATTGAGATTTAGATGATTAATTCCATTTCAATGGTATTAACTCGTGTTTGGTTTAAGTCGGCAATCGAGTTGCAAGGCTTAAAAGTGGTTAGATTCGCTTTACTCGCCTCTTCTAGACACAATAGAGTCATTTTGTTGAAGTAGTTTCCATCTCGCATTCACAGGATAGTCAAATTAGGTATCAACTGATCTTATGATTTCATTAGATAGCTATAGTGTTGAATCGTGCAAGTAATAGGTTTAGATGTTAGCCAACCGCATTATTCAAGTCTCAACATAGCTTAAATTAACATCTAGATCATAGTAGAGGAGTTCAATCTCATTTAAGTCAACCTTTCACCCTGTTATAAAAAGTCAACAAAGAAAAGAAAAACAGTTTTACGTAACTTTGTGGTATCATCATTTATTACTCCTTGGTCAAATGTTCTTGGTATTTTGGATTTGACAAATTCAACTGGTCTAGTTTATATAATCAATTTTGTGGAAATTTCAAAAGCTTTTCAAGCTTCAAATGAGCTTGTCAATTCTACCCGTAAACCCGCGACAGAGTACGGGTACCAAAACTTGTTTTCTCGCTTATCGTAAGCTCTAGAGAGCTTATTACGCCTTCTCTAGAGCCCTTGTTTGGTTTATATACTCGGTTGGTGGCCTATAGGATACCGGCCTCGAATTTCCTATTAGCTTACTAAATTAGCTTATGCAAGAGCTTAAAGTGAGCTAGTAGACTGCTATCGACTTGATTCGAGTGATTGGAATCAATTTAGTTTGCATCTCAGAGATTTAGGATAGTTGTAATAGGTTGATTTCAAGTGAATTTAGCTTATTACACCTTCTGTTTTCATTTGGTTCTCTTTAGTAGCTTTTAGCTTATCCTGAGTGCTTATTCATAAGCACATTGTACCACAGAACCTGAATCTCACACACAACTACCTGTTTTTCCATTTTTCTTAGCTTCTTAACATTATTTTAGAGTTTTCCTGAAATTTTCAGATTTTTATAAGTCGCTTTTGCTATTTTTCTTGATTTTAATTAGTTTTTAGTACTTTTAATTAGCATTTAATACAAAAATTAGAAAAAGGTTCAAAAAATAAGTTTTCATTTTATTAAGTTAAGATAAATATAAAAGCCAAAAAGTATTTTTCCCAATTTTTCTTAGTTAAATTTGTATTTATAAATATTTTAATTAGTTTTAATAGTTTAAAATCATAAAAATAGAAAATAATCGTAAAAATACAAAATAGTTTTGAAAATTCTAGTTTGATATTTTAGACTTTTTCATTTCATAATTTTATTTTTCAAGCTTTATTTCCTATTTTCTTTCATTTTAGGTTATTATTAATTAGTTAAAATAGTTTTTAATTAATAATAATTAATTAATTAGTTATAAAAATAATTTTCTTTTTCCAAATATTTTCTTTTATCATTAGGATTGTAAAAATGTCATTTTCATATTTTTAGGATTTTTATTTCTTAGATTTCATTTTTTTTATTTTGTACGTTTACGTTATTTTATTTTAAACGTAAGTTTTAAGTTTTAGGTTTTAAACGTTCATCATTTTAAATATAGTGATAGCGTTTATTTAATAGATTTTATCTTTTTAATTTCCTCTCATTTGCATTTTAGCCCTTTGTATTTGTTTGATATTTCTGTAGTTATAATCACCAATTCATAATCCTTTTCCGTCCAAATCTCCGATCACTAAACGCTTGATAATCCATTGCATAGCTCACCGGGACATAACGACCGGGAGACTCTATACCCTCGATCTTCATTGCATTCGTGCTTGAGCAGCTTTAAGTTGATTACGTTCCGCCATTCATGTAAGCGTGCTCGAGTGATTTAGCTTGACTGCTTGGCACGCATCGTAGCCTTTCGCGACGCTAATGGTATTACTCACAACTTCTCGGCCCACGCACGCCACAATCGAATGGGGTAGTAGAAAGAAAGAATAGAACCCTACAAGAAATGAGTCGAACCATGCTTAATGAACAATCCATACCGAAAAGTTTTGTGTAATGCCGTTGATACTTCAACGCACATACTCAATCGAGTCTTAATTAGACCAACCTTAGGTAAAACTCCATATGAGTAACTTCGAGGCAAAAGTCTACGTTAAATCACTTTAGAGTCTTTGAAGCAAATGTTTTATTCTTAACACTAAAGATTACCTTACATTTTATTCTAAATCAACCAAGGTATCTTTCTAGGTTACTCTCCAAATAGCAAAGCTTAGGTCATATTAGACAAAGAAACAATGAAGGTAGAAGAGTCATTAAATATAAAATTTGATGAAAGTTCACCCAAACCCTCTCCACCTCTTGTCGATGACTTAGATTGTAGAAAGTGAAGCTATAGTAATAAAGAAAAGATAAATGAAGAAGAACCTTTAAATGATGAAGTTATAAACATTAAAGAGTCCAAAGATCACCCCGTAGATAAGGTCATAGGAAAGCTAAATGAAAGAACATTAAGGTCTCAAGTTCAAAACCAAAGTAGCTTGTTTTGCTTCGTTTCACCATAGAACCTAAGAATACACAAGAAGCCATAAAAGATGAGAGTTGGGTAATGGCTATGCAAGAAGAATTAAATAAATTTGTGTCTAATGATGTTTGGACCCTTGTCCCTCCACCTAGTAATCAAACCATAATAGGAACCAAATGGGTTTATAAAAACAAATTAGATGCAAACGGAGTAGTGTCTAGGAACAAGGCTAGAGTCGTTGCCCAAGGGTATAACCAACAAGAAGGAATAGACTTTGATGAGACCTATGCCCCCGTGGCTAGATTAGAGTCTATAAGAATACTTCTTGCATATGCTTGTGCTAATGATCTAAAGGTTTATCAAATGGATGTCAAAAGCGCTTTTCTAAATGGTTTCATTAATGAAGAAATATATGTTGCTCAACCTCCGAGCTTCATTGATTTTGAAAAACCTAAACATGTGTATAAATTAAAGAAAGCCCTTTATGTTATTAAACAAGCTCCAAAAGCTTGGTATGATAGACTCAAGTCATTTTTAATTAAACACAACTATACCATGGGGTTAGTTGACAACACACTTTTTACTAAGAAAAGAGAGTCAAATATAATCATAGTGCAAATATATGTAGATGATATTATATTCGGATCCACTTATCAAGACATGTGTGATGATTTCTCTAAAATCATGCATGACGAGTTCGAAATGAGTATGATGGGAGAACTTAGTTTCTTTCTTGGTCTACAAATTAAACAAGTAGAAGATGGTATCTTCTTTATTCAATCTAAATACATAAAGGAGATGTTAAAGAAATTTGGTCTAGAAGAGTCGAAACCAATTAGGACACCAATGTCATCTGACATCAAACTCACAAAAGATGAAGACGGCGAATCCGCCGATAATACTAAATATCGTGGCATGATAGGTAGTCTTCTACCTCACGGCAAGTAGGCTTGATATCATGTTTAGTGTTTGCTTATGTGCTAGGTTTCAAGAAGACCCTAAAACATCACACCTAGAAGCCATAAAAGGATATTTATATACATTATGGTACAACACAATTAGGATTATGGTATCCTAAGGGCATGGAGTAGAAACAATTGTATATGCGATTCGACCATGCGGTGTGATTACGTTGATAGAAAAAGTACAAGTGGGGTATGTACTTTCATGGGATATTGTTTAACATCTTGGTTTTCTAAGAAACAAAACGGCACTAGCAATATCAACAACCAAAGCCGACAACAAGCACTATGGATAAAACAAGCGTTAGTCGACTACGACATTCATCTAAACGACATAGCCATCCTATGTCACAACAAAGGTTCCATCAACTTAAGCAAGAATCCGGTATTGCATTCTCGCACAAAGCATATAGAGATTCGTCATCACTTCAAGAGACAATGTTCAAAAGGAACATCTCTATTGAGAAGGTAGCATCCGAAGACAACATAGCCGACGCCCTCACCAAACCGCTGAAGCGGGAACAATTCAACCTACTTCACTTTGGTCTTGGTCTAATGGAACAAACGTCAGAACTCACTTGACTCTACAAGGTATGTAAACACTAGCCTTCTTCTTTCTGAGTCTAGGACCTCTATTTCACGCACAATTCACAACCAATACGGGAATTTTCAAAACCCAAGATATGTTTTCCACTTATAGCTTTCTTATTTTTTTTTCAAGCACATAACTACATACACATTTTCAAAGAAAACCTCTTTTCAAAATGTTTTCTAAAAGGATGATATCTTCCCGTATCAATTTCACAAAAGCAATTTCTCACGTCTAGGACAAATCACTTTTTCATTATTAATAAAAAGTAAAAACCCGTTTTCATTGCATCTCATGTCTTATGAATGCTAAAGGAGATACATAACTAATATGTATTGTCGGGTACATTTATTTAAGTAACAATGAATTAGGAGCATTGACAACACTAAATTACGTACTCAAGTACTAAATATGTGTTTTCGGGTTATTCAATAGGATGCTTTTCTATTTCTAGTTTATTTTTCTTTTTCTTCTTATGGGTCGAGATAACCGCAACTCCAAATAGTTTGCATATAGGCACACACTAGGAAAAAATGTTTCCAAATGGAAAATTTTGTGCTGCCTGAATCACCAGACCCACGGATCCCAGCCTTCATGTTGGACGGATCCTCAAGGGAAGGATCCGTGGGATCCGTGAGACGTGTCGCTTTTACCTTCCGCTTTTCTCACTTTGGATGAAAATCCATATTTGTTTTATTTTTTAGAGTATGCTCTTTAATGCTTGTGTTCTCATGATCACATTCCTTAAATTCATATCTAATCATTAGATTTTAATCCATATTTTGGGTCAAGCATTCATTACAATGCTTGATTTTTCTATATATAGAACTCTCAAAATGCTTGCATAATCCATCTCATCTTCACAAATACATTACACCATGTCATTCACTAACTCTTTAGATGAATCACCTAGTACAAACAATCATCTTCATGAAACCCAAACCTTTGTACTTCCACCTTCCAAAATACCAAAATCAAACTCTAGGATATCCGCACGGATTAACATCCGATCTTGTTGCTTAGGAAAACCATCATCATATGGCTCATCACCATCAACTAACTCACCACAAGATGCTTCCATTATAGCACCTCCTTCATCACCAACGAGTACACCAACTTCATCACCAACTCACTCACCACCTAAAATCACTCTTTGGAACTCCTTACGACTCCAACAAGATCTCAACAACCAAAGCAAAAAGAATTAGCCTTTTGACACCTCCAACTTCTCCAAACACAATATTCAATGATCTTGAAACATCACCACCTTTAGCTCCTATTAAATTACAAGAACATCTAGGTTCTTTTCCACCACCACTTCCAATCATTCTGGACTTTGATCCGTATTTTCCTATTTTTCCACCACAGCTTCCGCAACTCACAAATCAAAACAACCCGAAAGATTTCCGTACTCATTACCCACATCACCTACATTGTGAACATTGTCAATCCACTAGGGAAATGGCAATAGAAGTTAGGGAAGAAATGCGATTCATACTCAACCTCATCCTTAATCGCATCAATACCATTACTCATCCAAACCTCCATCTATAACCTTATGCAAGCATGGAAGGAATCATTACTACTGTTTTCTATTTTTACTACTTTTTCTTTTGAAGTCATTTTCAATAACAAGTCTTGTTCTTATTTTTACATGCTTGTAGGTGGCATAAATACCACTACACTTTGTCGTTTTATTACAAGGCCTTGTTTACATACCGTGGCTCCCAATCTTGATTCTCGTCAATCACAAGATTACATAAGCATGTTACTAACCTTTCTCTTTGTAGGATCTTTTATTTTTCTTCACTTGACGCCCCAAACTAGGGGGAGTTAGCGATACGTGGACTAATTTTTCCACACTTTTATTTCTTCCAGGGTTAACTTTTGTTTCGACAAAAAGGGAGAAGAAGTAAAACTTAGGGGCTTTCAAAACTTACATCTATTCTTAAGTTTTACTCATCATAACATTATGTTTTGTCATCAACAAAAGGGAGATTGTTAATACAAATAAACCATAAAAACGCTTATTAATATTTTGCGATCTCTTGTGTTTTGTTGATAATAAATATTATGTTATCTTAAGTATAATTATAAGGATAAATGTTATTTTTGTAAAGCATTTACATATAGCCATTTAAATACAAAAATGTAGTAATTAAGTATTTGTTGTTATAGTTTATTAGGATGGGTAAAAACCACAACCCATGGACCATAACCCATGGATCATAACCCATACCTAAGTTGGCTAGATACAATGTATACTTAGATACATTGAATGTAAGGAAAAACCATGGAACAACCCATAACCCATGACCCATAACCAAAACCCATGGGCAAAGAGGAGTCCCACGGATCCCTAGGATTACACTAGACGGATCCCAGTGGGAGGATCCGGAACAAGTGGAAGATTTTGCCTATAAATGAGAGTCATTTCTTCATTCTAACCCACCCCTCTTCTTACTAAATCTCTCAAACACTCTCATTCTCTTCTAACATATAGATCACTGATCTAGAGAGTTGTTCTTCTTTCTTTCTATTGTGATCCTCATATAGGTCCTTCTAAGGTGAGATCACGAGCATTCTACAAGTCATCCAAGCAAGGGGTCCTTGATTGATTTGTCACCCGCAAGATTTCAGAATAAGATCTTGTATTTGATATCTCACATATTTGTTGTGTAATAGTCGTGTTGGTTTGGTCCACCGTGTTACGGACTCTGTGATTCAGCTTTGTACCGAAAAAGGTGTAAGCAACGCTGTGAAGGCTTCTCCGCCAAGTGAAGGAGTTTGTTGACATAGTGCTTGAACTCTCGAGTAGTGACCTGGGAGTGGAGTAGGGCAAGGAAGGTGTCCTTGTAGGCGAACCACTATACATCGGTTGTGTCATTTATATCCCTTTGCTTTACTTTATTTACTTGCTTTATCATTAGATCTATACTTTCTCTACATCCATAAGATCTCACATATTAACGAATATAAAGTTTTTGAAACTAACTTAAAATCGACAAAACTATTCAACCCCCTTCTAGTTTTCCACGAAGTTAACACTTCTCAAAATATACAGCCTAGTCTTTGGTCTACTGCACTAATCTAAAGCTAGTTTTTACAAAAAGAAAAAAGTAGTATGACATTTAAATGAAAATTGTGTCAAACATGATGGCTAAGAAGATTAGTAAACCTTTTGGCTAATGGTGCATGCTCATGGTCCATATCCTAAGTCTTAAAAGGGCACCTATGGTTATACTTATTGGAAGTCTTAATCTCTTGCATGTCTAATTTCAATATTTTCTATAAAAATCAACAATTTGATAGAGAATCATCTTTTTTTATTCGTTTCAAAAGAAGGTGACTAAGATGATTGTGTTTGTGTATTGAATATTGATGATGTGTAAATTTAAATTTGACGAGAAAGGATTGCGTGAACTAAATGAGCAACCTCCTATAACAAATTGACCAAAATTAGTTTATATTTATCTTCATTCGTCATAATGTCTCGGGTATTTTTGGCCATGTGTTCTGCTTTTATTTTTAAGTCGATATCTTTATTTTTTTTATATTATCTCATACTTTATTTATTAGTACGTAGTAACTGTCAGACGATAAATGAAAATATCATTCTTCATATGTATCTTCACGATTGGTTTAGACTTTGAAGTAACGTGTGTTAGATATATAACGTTATCAGAGAGGAGACTCAAAGGGTGTGTAAGTGATGCCGTCGCATCGAGTCTTTATTTAAAATAGATCACATTTTTCTTAGTCTAGTATATAGTATTAAACATATATGATCTAACTTTAAGTTTACATGCAATTCTCTCTAATTTACAAGTGTAATAAGGTCTTGACGTTATTGCCTAGTGTCACCGAAAACTATAGGACGGCCCTGAACGATATTTATATAAACTAGCGCATAATGCCAACGGTGTATAATAGCACTAATTAATTTGTGTGTGTTTTTATTTTATTTATATATGAGTGTGGAGTAAGTTAAGTGAGAATAAAAAAAAGCTAGTCACATTATAATTAAGTATTTAAATATTTAATAATTACAATGCTTTTTATAAATAATTCCTTTTTTTTTAGTTAATAACATTAAGTTTTTAAATTTTAATCAAATGTGATTTCTTGTAATATGTAGTATACTAAATAACAAGCTTTTTTGGTAGGCAAACTAGTTGCATTATTTTCAAAACAAATATGAAAATAAATAAATGAGGGATATGGAAGACATGAGTTGTTCATTTAAGGCTCAAAGCACACAAGTTGCAGAATGTCAACTCATTAAATCATCAACTGTGACTCTGTAACGAACCTATTATTAAGGTGACGTGAAAACGTATATATTAAGTCTAGTGTATACTGATGAGAACAGCACCCTTTTTATAGGTGTTTTTTATAGGTGTGCAATGTGAGCGATTGTTCAGGACCTTAAAACTTTTAAGGCCTCAAAATTTGTTCCGTTAATAATTATATGCATGTGTAAACATATTTTTCACGAAGAAAAAAGTATTTAGATGAGAAAATATCTTAAATGAGTAATATGTTAGAACGTTTAGATAACACTGTTGGCGTGTATGCTCCCAGAACAGGGTAAGATAATCAATGTCAGCAGAAACTAGATCAAGTTCAGCAGAAACAAATACCACTAGGTGGTTACCGGATATCACTTGGAATCGTGTGATCACTTTCCAAAGTAAACTATTCGACCCTAATGTCTGGGTTACACGAATATCTACTTGGGATGTATGTTATTAAATTGGGCACAAATCAATAACCCTTGCGCTTAATGTTAATCGTTTTCCGTGTGTCAATCATGCATAAACAGATCTCCTATTTATAGGAGAATACTCTTAGCTAGTCAAATGAAATTATGAGTATTAATCGGCCCATTAATAGCCTCATAATCATCCCCATTATAGCCGCTTAGTGGTTACATGACCAATTAAACGTGGTCATTATGCGCTTGAATCGCCACTTGAATAGGTCAAAGTCCGCTACAAGCAAGATTTCATCAAGACTTTCATAGCACCAAAGAAGATGGGTACACCGCTCAACGAACATCGCATATCAAGAGAAACCACAATCAAGATTTTCCACTAGCACTACCAATACAAACAACTATTAGAGTCATGGTGTTCATGGACCTTATAGGTGTACACTTGCACCTCCTAACCCATTACAAGGTGTAAACTAATCCGTGATAACGCCTAAAATGAACATGTTTTTAGTAGCGTTATTGTTAGTTTTGTGCATGATAATCGCTATATTTACTCATAATCATGCAAAAGTGCAAAGATGCGATTGTGTATGTATATGTAGCCGGGTATCGCGAATAATGAAGAAATGAAGTTTTTATGCACATTTGGAAGATTCTCGAGGAAGGAAGTCGAGCTAGGAAGCTTTTGGACTCAATGATTTGGAAGCATAATGATTTCTAAGTGTCTACAGCAAGGAAAGATCAAGTTTTGCCTTGGAAATCATCAGCGTGAGCAAAGAATGAAGCGTATAGGAGAAAAGTCAACAAAAAGTCAAAACAAGACAAACCCGGTTGGAGAAGAAACCGATCGGTCACAACCCGAAGGCCGGATCCGCTGGGCGAATGGTCAAGACACAACCGATCCGGTTGGAGACGAAACCGATCCGGTTTCTCGATAAATCGATCAGATTACACAAAGTCGCATTTATTGTTGCCTTAACTCCCCATAATCATTGGAGTCCGATCATTTCTTGATATTTACTTGTTGGGAACGTTTTTGGTCATTGAGCAAGCACATTTGGCTATATAATGAACCTAGTCCTAGTATACTAGGTGTGACACAACCAAAATTGTATTAGTTTACACCAAAACTAATACTAACCATATTATTCAGCCCAAAAGCTTAGTTCTTACCGAAAACGCCCAGAGCAAGGAGGAACAATTCTCATCCATAGTTTTGGTAGTTTGGAGTTGTACGGTGAATCTAGGTGATTGAGGAGGCGTGGTTGCTACAATCCACGATTTCTAATTCTTGTAATCACAAAAGTTTAGGTATTCTATGAACTTTGTTATGGAATTCTATTCTCTTGAATTGTTGGAATTACTTTGTTATGACTTGTGTTTAGATATTATTGTTTTCATGGAGTAGTTTTGTGATATACTTGTGTGTTGGGATGTAGTTAATCATAGTAGTGTTCTCAAAATGTGATGCATGTATATATGATCTTGTTTAAATGAGTTTGTTGGAAAAATACTAGTCTTGGTTTGATTTGTCAATAAAACATGTTTTAAGAAAAAGGACCGAAAGGATTTCTCTTGTGTTTTATTCCAAAAAGTGAAGTGACAAACTAGTATGGGGATATGGTGATTGACAACCACCATGTTTTGCTTATTAAAACAAGACTAGGAACATTTTCATCACGAAGGGTCGAAAGATTCGTAAGAACAAATTTAATAAGAACATGTTGCAAACAAATGGAATTTCTATAGGATAATCATTGGGATAAGGACCGAAAGGATTACCTAAATGTTTTTGTTCTTAGAATGATTTTTACAAACAAATACCATGGTTGGGGAATCATTTGCTTATGATTTGTGCATCATATTAAGAGTATACACCAAACCTTCATGAACACTATTTATGGTTGATTATAGACTACACAAGTATATATATATATATATATATATATATATATATATATATATATATATCTTGAATTTGAATTTCACTAGAACATAATTATTCGAGGAAGCCTTGACAAGCTTTCTTGTTGGAAACTTTTCAAACAAATCAATTTCAAACACAAAATCCTTGGGACGATCCCGACTTACCAAACTTTGCTATTACGGACGAGTATACTTGCTCGTATGTGTTAATAGGTTAGACGGTTAATTCGTGTTTATAAATTTTAAAACTTGCACCATCGTAGCACATCAAGTTTTTGGCGCACGCCGGGATTTTCTTTAATTTTCTTTGATTTTCGTAAAATTAGTAGTTTTGGAATTAAATTTGTTAAAAAAAAAAAAAAAAAGGTTTTTGTTACAAACTAACCGATTCGGTTGGTTAGCCAACCGAATCCGTTAGACCTTCTAATGTAATTTGTAGTTGCGATTTTATTGTTCTAGTCTTCTTAGTTAATTGTGTTATGGTTCCTAGAGTGATTCTTGTAATTTTAGATTCTATTTGCGATTATGTCTTGTAGTTTAATTATTTCTTAGATTTATTTTCATTTTCTTTACATTTGTCATTTATTAGTTAATCAAGTTTTAATTAATTTTAGTTTTAATGGTTAATGATTAGATAGTAATATTTTTCGGTTATAAGTTTAATTATTTTAATAATAGATTTTAATTGGTAGTTAATTTAGTTTTAGTTTTAATGGGATTTATTATGTTATTCAATTATTGGTTCATGAAGAGTTTTCTTTAATTAACTAGAGTTTAGTACACCTTAATGACTCCTTATTTGCATTAATTTTTGTATAAAAAAAAAAAAAAAATCGATCAAACCGATCGGTTGCAACCCGCAACCGGATCCGGTTCGAGTTTCTGTCTAAATTATTTTCAACCAACCGATTCGGTTGGTGATCCAACCGAATCCGGTTGGAGTTTCTGAGTTGATTTTTATCATTTTTAGGTCTTGAGTTTTAATTTGAGTTTTTAATTTTGTTAAGTGTCTTAGCTTGTTTATTATATGTTCCTATAGTTTGTTCTTGTTTTTACTAACTCTAACGCTAATAATTCGGATTTTGTTTTGTTTTGCTTTGTTAAGTTGTCTCGTAACATGGATAGTTTGAGCGGAATCTCGGAATACCTTCGTACTTTGGATGAAATGTTCAAGGATACCGGAAGTTCACTGGAAAAGATTGGAGGTATCTTGGAGGAAAGCAAGAAAGAATTGGGGATTGATACGGGTAATATGGAGGAAACGGGTGAAAACAAGGTTCAACTACCCAAAAAGGGAAGAGTCGTAGTGTTCACACAAGCACCTTTAACGGTGTATGATTCGCCGCTAATGAGGTTTGGAACGCCTTGTAGTGTGGAAGGAGTAAGTGCTTGGGACGCGCAGCTCAATATGGCTTATGGAGAAAACTATATTTTGGAAAAGGTTCTTGACGAAATTGGTCATGTACGTTTGGACTATGAATCATATGGAAGAAGGATGGTCAAAAATCTGAAGGTCAATATTCATGGACACATTTTTGAAGCTGATTTTGTTGTGTTAGAAGAAGGAATGCGGATGAACCTAATGTGTGTTTTGGTCGAGATTTTCTTGTCACGACCAAGTGTCAAGTAGATTTTGCAATGGGAGAAATGAGGATTAATATAACGGAATTGGAAGAAGGAAAAGGAGTAAACGAGATGCTAGTGGAAGTTTGTGCAAACATGGAAGAGAAAGAGGTGGAAGTAGTTAAGATGGGAAAGGCAAATCGAAGAAACCATCATCAAACAAACTAACCCCAACAACAACCTCCACCACCAAAATGATTACACACCATCATCACCTACCACTACTTTCAAACCCTTAACCGACAACCAAAAGAAGCTATTTTAGAGAACCTAGAACAAAAGTTTCTTGAGCTTAATGAAAAGAAACCGTGATAGAAGTACTCCAAGATTATGTGCTTTACCGTAAGAAGTTGGATGCATTGATGCTAGCAAGGGCTAGGTTGGAAGATAAGAATCTCACGGAAGAGGAGCGAGATCGAATTTTGTTTAGAGGCATGCCAAGGAAGGAGAAGGATCCGGGTAATTTTGTGTTGCCGATCAAAGTGAATGGGACTACACCAGTTTATGCTTTAGCCGATACGGGGTCGAGTGTTAATGTGATGCCGTATCCATTGTTTAAGACTTTAGGACTAAGTAATCCGCAACCTAATCATTCTAAGCTTACTATGGCGGATAATACTCAAGCGAAGGCAATGGGAGAGGTGAAGAATGTGAGAGTGCAAATTGGCTATCAACCGTATTTGGCAGATTTCCTTGTCCTAGATATTTCGGTGGACAAGAGTTTACCACTACTATTGGGGAGACCATTCTTACGAACTTGTGGTGCGATTATAGACATGGGAAGAGGCACAATGACTATTGATGATGGGATTTCGAGGCAAACATACTACCCAAAACCAAGAGGACCAACCTTGGAATTTATGGAAGATTTGGAGTTAATGGAAGCAAATGATGATTTAACATGTTTTGAAGTGGGACGTGATGTCCAAGGTAACCCAATGTACGGACCTTTAACTCCGCCTTATTTTGATATAGAGGACGAAATGGAACGTGCGTTTGCGGTAGAAGCTTTCTATAACCCATTCAAAAACATACTAGTTTACAAAAGTTGACCGACTTTTTAGGTTCTTTACCTGGTGCAACTTAAGAATTTGGAGTGGAGACCAAGGGTCGGGGACTTACAAGAGACAAACCGAGATGGAGATTGGCATGTTAAGTTCAATATACTCTGTCCGGACGGAAGAAGATTCATGAGAAAGTTCAAAACTTTTGAAACGTTCCGTGAGTTGACCGGAAAATTTCAAAGTGAGGATATCCTAAGACAAGAGTATTTCGAGGAATTCTGAGGAGAAGACCAAAGACTGTAATAACAAGCAATTATTTGCTTGAATTTCATGAACTATTTCTTTTTGATTTGATGCATTTAGGATTTTTGTTTCTTATTTAATTTTTCATTTTTATTTTTATGATTGAGGTAATTTGGTTAATGCATTATGACTATGAGTTTTGAGTTGAAGTTTGGTTTAGTTCATTAGTATGATGAGTTGAGTTTTTAGATTGGATGATTGTTCAAAATTTCATATGGTGGATGAATGTTGTGTGAATCTTTAGCAGGAATTTTGAGTAAAAAATGTTGCTTGGAAGGTAAATGCCTAAGTAACATGTAAAAATGCAAAATTTGGCAAAATGCAAACCGAAACGGTTGTGTCCTTGACTGAACCGGTTGCATCCAAGTATAAAAACCAAAAATTCACTTTTTCATAAAAACACACACACACTAATTCTCCAGTGGGTTTTGCAAAATTCGTCCAAGAGAAGCAGATTGAAGGTTGTTTAAGTTGTAGGAAAATATCATGGCACCCAAACAAGTAAGCATCTACATTCAATTAACTCAATTAAGGTTTAATTAGAGCATTTGATTCGAATTGAATATTAGGTCACCAATTTGGGGGTTTTTGTTATAATTCGAATTAAGTTGTAATATTTTAGGATTGAGTGGGTAATTGATATAGGAGTGCATTACAAAAAGAATTTGATTGATTGATTCACCATAGGATGAATATTAGATGATCAAATTTTTGGATTTAATTGGGTTGTACTAATGAATCAAGATAAGTTGCAATTGGTGGTTCCTAATGATAGATGATATGTTTTTAGGAGTGATGGATGCCACATTTTTAGAACGAATGATTGAAAGATATAGGCTTATCAAGTTGAGTTCTAAGATGTTAGATGTTTGATGATTTGAAAAGCGAGTTTAGAGTAATTCAAGGATGTGGAAATCATTGAGGATGATAGAATGCGATCTAAGAGTGGTTTGGGCTTAGAAAATTCGAGTGTATGAGGATTTAAGAGGCAAAAGCCTTACGCAGGCTGCACAACCGATTCGGTTGCGCATTGCAACCGAACGGTTGGAGTTTGGCTATTTTGGAAACCGATTCGGTTGGTGATCCAACCGAATCCGGTTATGGTTTCTGTATTGAAATTTTTGAAATTTTGAAATGAATCTTAGAGGGTTCCATGAACCTTCTTGTTTGTTCTAACACTCTCATATGGTCTTATATTTGTGATTTCTACAGAGAATTATTGTAGGTAGCTCGAGCGAGGAGGCAATTCCAATGAACCCGCTTGTTACGAAGTTTTGTCAAAGGAACGAGAAGAAGAAGGTTAAGTATAGTTTGAAGACGGAGGCAAATACCAACTTAAAGTTCAAAGATCTCACCGACGGGGAGAAACATGCTTTTCGAGAAAGGTTATCGAATTTGCAACATAGGACATGTTTGGTTCCGAGGGTGATTGATTGGGATTTGTTTGAGGAGTGTGATTGTGAGGATGAGTTAAGAGGAATGATGCGAACGTCTTATGTATATCCGTGGGATGGAGATTCGCTCAATGATTTGTCATGGAAAGAGCGTTTAGCGTCAATGAAGTGGTCTATCGAGAATGGTGTATGGAGTTCTTTTCAACCATGTATTTTGAAAGGAAGGTGAATGTTCGAACTTGATGACGGAAATTTGTGTTTGGTTTAGGCTTTGTGGAAGGGATCATGCTTACACTTTGCCGGCTTTTGGCGTGGCTCTTGGTTTGTATGAGCCACATGAGGTCAATCATCGATTATTTGAAGCTCACTTTTCTAGGCTTAGGAGGTTTGAAAAAGACTATCCAAGTATTCCCGCTTATTGGAATCGAGTGGGAGATCCTTCGTGCGCTAGGAGGAATGCCTCAACCATCAGGAATCCGTTGATGAGGATACTTCACAAGTTGATAGTGACCGGGCCGTTTAATAGGTATGGAAGCAGGGACAAATGTCAAAAACCGGACTTATGGGTTATGATGTTGCTGGAGGAAACTAAGGACGGTAATGCAGTTTGGCAGATAGCCGAATATTTGTCTAGAAGGGCCCCGGGAATCAAGAGCAATAGCCACATTTGTGGAGGACATTTTGTGACAAGATTGGCGAAGAATCTTGGGTATTATGTTGATGAGGAATTGGCTAAGTGTGGAGAGCCAAAGTATAGTGATACATGGACCGCACAAGGTTTTGGGAACGCTTTGAATAGAGATTGAAAACCTTGGGGTTGTGGATTGAACCAAGACAACAACAACAACAACAACCCCCAACAAAGAGGGAATATACCAATGGAGAACGTGCAAATGGGTACGTCCCAAGAGTTTTGATTCAGTGTTGGGAGAGTGGAACCAACATCTAGATGAGATTCAATGTAGGATGTGTGGAGAGACTCGATGATGTTGAGAAACAACTACATCAATGATTATTCCATGCCTATCTTTCAACACATGGCTCGTGAAGCCAATTATGAGTTGCCACCCTACAATCCACCCAATGTTCCACCGTATCCTTTCCTTACACACTTATCCCGGACCCTATCCGTATCCATATCACGGTACGCACCATTTCCGATCCAGGCCCCATATGGTCGATTACACCGAAGTTGGTGGAACAAGCTATGAGGTTGGAGGATCATCATCAGGAGTTGGAGGAAAGAAGAAAAGAGGAGAGTTCGTTCGAGATTGTGGACGAAAACTACGAACCGAAAGTGATGATGATGAGTATGATGATGAAGAAGGAGATGACATGAGCGAGGACGACGAGTGATCGTGGATCATTCGTGAATTATGGTTTCAAAAACAATGGTTATGATGTGTTTTAAAACAATTTCTATCTCTTGATCCATTTCTTTAGGATGTTTAACATACTTTGTTTTGTTCTATCTAGTTTTTAGTAGTCTTTGTTTTGTTTGGTTTTGTGTATTGCGTGTTGCAGTTTTTGTTTGCAGGATGGATGTGTCGGAAGCTTATTGATGGTCAAATGTTTGGAGTTGGATAACTCACATGCTTTCTAATGACCCAATATGCATATTGCATATTCTATCCCGTGGTATCTTTTAACTATTTCTTTTTCCCATTTTCTTTACTTTGAAGTTCATTTTCATTACATTGAGGACAATGCAAAACTTAAGTATGGGGGAGGGAAGAAAATAGGAAAAATGATGCGCATTTTTTTAAATTTTTTTAGATAACTTTTGGATGCAAGTGATTAGAAGAAATTCGCCCTTGATGGTCTAGTTGTTTTCACGCATTATTGATACTTAAAATACATAACTTGGAATTTCAATGGTAAAATGAGAGTTTTTGAAATTTTTGATTTGAACCAAATTACTAAAGTAATTCATTTTGGATTCGATAGCATTTTCTAGCATGCATAATAGTTTTTTTTTCCACACATTTGTGAGGTTTTTTTTGTATAAAACACATCTTTTGTTTTATATTTGCTATGAGTGTGCTTGGTGATTATGTCGATTCTAGAACTTGTACTAGTTATGCATTACGGTTAAAATCACCTTCGAGTGATCTAAATATGTTCAAGTGATAAGAGGCACCTTAGGAATAAAACCAAATGGCCTTCCATTTACATCTAATGATATATTAGCTAACCACATCGGTTAGTTAACCACCCACATGGACCCATTTGTTAGTGCTCATTTTAGCACTAGATACCCTTAGTACACCCTTTTGAGCCAATCTTTTCATTTGTGACATTCAGAAAAAAAAACAAAAATATTTTACACTTCAAGCTTTAGCCAACCCTTATCAAGTCTATTGGTTTGTTGCTAGTTATTTGGAATGTTGGATCGTTTTTGATGATTATGAAGAAGCTACACTTTGTTTATAGTGTGTACCATTCTCCATCTTGGATGAAAGAGACGTCTTTCTCGATTTGTTTTTTGGTGTATGCTTACACTAAGTGTGGGGGAATGTTAAAAAAAATAATAAAAAAAAAATGGTTATAGCCAATGAGGTATATAAAGGATATTGATTAGCCAATGAGTTAAATTGAGTTATACATATTTGTGGAGATCGATATGTGAAGAAGAGAAATAATCATTTTCGGGATTGTGGTTTGTATGATGGCTAGCAACATGGAAGTTTAGACTTGATTTTATTTTTATTTTAACACCAATTTCATAAACTATCTCATGCCTTATCCATACCTTTTATGAACCCTTAGCCTTAACGTTATAACCCGAATAAAAGCCCTCTTTGATGAATTTATTTTCTTTGTTTTGATACTTGTACAAGCTTATGGTAAAAGCATTGATCATGACTAGGCATTGAGTGATTTACATATACCCACCAATATATGAGTGTTGAGTGAATTCTTAAAATCATTCGTGAGGTGTTCTAGTTATGTTATCTAAAGTGTTTGGTTCATTTTAAAATTTTCACATATTATAAGCAAAACAATGATTATCTCTTTTGGGGTAATTGTTACATTTTGGAACCATGGTGTCAAGACCATTGAAATCAATTTTGCAATGTTAGACCTACTGAGGCTAGTAGAGCTTAAGTGTGGGGAATTTGATAACGCCTAAAATGAACATGTTTTTAGTAGCGTTATTGTTAGTTTTGTGCATGATAATCGGCTATATTTACTCATAATGTTGCAAAAGTGCAAAGATGCGATTGTGTATGTATATGTAGCCGTGTATCGCGAATAATGAAGAAATGAAGTTTTATGCACATTTGGAAGATTCTCGAGGAAGGAAGTCGAGCTAGGAAGCTTTTGGACTCAATGATTTGGAAGCATAATGATTTCTAAGTGTCTACAAGAAGGAAAGATCAAGTTTTGCCTTGGAAATCATCACGTGAGCAAAGAATGAAGCGTATAGGAGAAAAGTCAACAAAAGTCAAAACAAGACAAACCCAACCGATCGGTCACAACCCGAACCGGATCCGCCGGGCGAATGGTCAAGACACAACCGATCCGGTTGGAGACGAAACCGATCCGGTTTCTCGATCGCAGATTACACAAAGTCGCATTTATTGTTGCCTTAACTCCCATAATCATTGGAGTCCGATCATTTCTTGATATTTACTTGTTGGGAACGTTTTTGGTCGGTTGAGCAAGCACATTTGGCTATATAATGAACCTAGTCCTAGTATACTAGGTGTGACACAACCAAAATTGTATTAGTTTACACCAAAACTAATACTAACCATATTATTCAGCCCAAAAGCTTAGTTCTTACCGAAAACGTCCAGAGCAAGGAGGAACAATTCTCATCCATAGTTTTGGTAGTTTGAGTTGTACGGTGAATCTAGGTGATTGAGGAGCGTGGTTGCTACAATCCACGATTTCTAATTCTTGTAATCACAAAAGTTTAGGTATTCTATGAACTTTGTTATGGAATTCTATTCTCTTGAATTGTTGGAATTACTTTGTTATGACTTGTGTTTAGATATTATTGTTTTCATGGAGTAGTTTTGTGATATACTTGTGTGTTGGGATGTAGTTAATCATAGTAGTGTTCTCAAAATGTGATGCATGTATATATGATCTTGTTTAAATGAGTTTGTTGGAAAAATACTAGTCTTGGTTTGATTTGTCAATAAAACATGTTTTAAGAAAAAGGACCGAAAGGATTTCTCTTGTGTTTTATTCCAAAAAGTGAAGTGACAAACTAGTATGGGGATATGGTGATTGACAACCACCATGTTTTGCTTATTAAAACAAGACTAGGAACATTTTCATCACGAAGGGTCGAAAGATTCGTAAGAACAAATTTAATAAGAACATGTTGCAAACAAATGGAATTTCTATAGGATAATCATTGGGATAAGGACCGAAAGGATTACCTAAATGTTTTTGTTCTTAGAATGATTTTTACAAACAAATACCATGGTTGGGGAATCATTTGCTTATGATTTGTGCATCATATTAAGAGTATACACCAAACCTTCATGAACACTATTGATGGTTGATTATAGACTACATATATATATATATATATATATATATATATATATATATATATATATATATATATATATATATATATATATATATATATATATATATATATCTTATTTGAATTTCACTAGAACATAATTATTTGAGGAAGCCTTGACAAGCTTTCTTGTTGGAAACTTTTCAAACAAATCAATTTCAAACACAAAATCCTTGGGACGATCCCGACTTACCAAACTTTGCTATTACGGACGAGTATACTTGCTCGTATGTGTTAATAGGTTAGACGGTTAATTCGTGTTTATAAATTTTAAAACTTGCACCATCGTAGCACATCACATGGAGAACCTTGATGACAAAAATTCCTTTGTAAAGTCAACTGATTTTGGTCACAAAGATCAATATGTCATCAACATATAGACAAATGATGGCTCCTTTACCGCATTCATCAAATTTGCTATATACACATTTGTCGCCTTGGTTAAGAACATAACCATTAGACAAAACCACTTCATCAAATTTTTATGTCATTGCTTAATTTTTGATGGCATTGCTTAGTGTCTCGCTTTAGTCCATAAAGAGACTTAATCGCTTACACACCTTGTTTTCATTGCTGTGCATGATGAAGCCCGAGGTTGGTTCATATAAACCTCCTCATTCAATTTACCATTCAAGAAAGTTGTCTTCACATCCATCCGATGAATAATCAAATTGTGAATAGATGCCAAAGCAATCGCCAGCCTTATGGTACCGACACGAGCTAAAATAGTCTATCCCTGACTTTTGTTTAAAGCCCCGAATGACTAGTCTAGCCTTGAACTTTTCAATAGTTCCATCTACCTTCATTTTCCTTTTGAAAATCCATTTGCAACCCAAAGGTTTGCAACAGTGGTAGATCAACCAACACCCAAGTGTTGTTACCCATGATGGAATCCATCTCATCATTGATTGCTTATTTCGTAAAGCAATATCCCGGGACTTCATTGATTCTTCAAATGTTTGTGGATCATCCTCAACAATGAAGCAATAGGAGTATTGGTCGAGACCTCATTCCTTGTTCCTTCAACTAAGTATAGTTGAAACTCGTGTCCAAATGACTTTGGAGTCCTAACCCTTTGCTCTTCTAAGCATGGGTTCAGGTTGTTGAACCACAACCTCATCGGGGACCATCGATGGTTCATCATCGTGGACCTCGACACACCAATGTCATGAGTTCCATTGGGAATCCTCATACTTGGTCTAGGGACTGATGAGAATCTGTTCTCATCAAAGTTTGCAACCCTTGATTCAATTATGGAGTTAATTGAAACATATTCATTAGGTTCAATGACATAGAACCTAAAAGTCTTGGAATGCTCAGCATACCCAACAAAGATGCAATCAATGCCTCTTTCACCCAAAGTTTTCAACTTTGGATCGTGGAGCCTTACAACAGCCCTACAACCCCAAACCTTGAGATAGTTCAGTTGGGTTTCCTTTTAGTCCGAGTTCATAAGGGTAACCTTGTTCCTTTTGTTGGGAACCCTATTTAATAAATATCAAGTCACAACATAGCTTCACCCCGTAACCTCGACTCAAATCTGAATAGGACAACACGGAATTAACCATTGATTTGTCGTTTTTGTACATAGATATTTTACGAAGAAATACAAAGGAATGTATTTCCCGGGTCGTTCTCCCAACGAAGGATGAATGGAGATTTCAAATTCACGTCGCGTTATTCGGGATTCGAATTGGTAAAAAGGAGTTATGGGGATTTCTAAACTACGGGGCACACAATAATAAAGGAAAGCAAGTAAAACTACTGAATCTATGATGAAAACAAGGCAACTATGACTAAATACGCAAATGAGAACTAAAAACGTGAAAAACGTAATTAATAAAACGTATTTAAATTGCAAACTAATCTATTTTAACCTCTAAAAATGATCTAATATTTTTCTACAACTAAGAATGATATTTGAAAATTATTTAAAATTTAAAACTAATTTTTTGGACTTTTCTTGATTTATTATGATTTAAAAACTAATTTAAGACACTTAAAATAGAGCTAAAATGCTAAAATTAGGAAACATGCAAGAAAAATACAAAATATTTTTAAAAACTCTTAAATGACTAAAAGAATTTTCGAACTGGAATCACATTTTTTGACTTTTCTCAATTTATTATGAATTTAATATCGTTAAAAACTAATTAAATTCCTAGAAAATACTAAAATAACTAGGAAAAATACTTTTTATGACATTTTTATTTTTATAAAACTAAGAAAATTTAAATTGCATTTTTCTGAACATTTTCTGAATTATTTGGATTAAATGCTAATTAAAAATGCTAGAAAATGACATAAAATGCAGAAAAATAGCAAATGAACAGTGAAAAATATGAAAACTTCCATAATATTAAAAAATAATACTGAGAATTAGGGAAAATTAACAGAAATGATTATGGAGCACAAGAACTATGATTTGGGCACACTACTTGAATGAATAAGCACTTAAAATGAACAAGAAGCAACAATAAGCCACTATAAGCTACCTACTACTAAAACTAACCTATACTAACTGGAAATAATCTATTGCAACTGTTTTAGATCTAATAAGCACAAGCTAGAGGCATTAAGCTACAAAACAAGTTTCTAAATCCATTATGCCAAACACCCCTAACTAGCTACTTTAAGCCTAAAATAAGCTAGTTAGAAAAATTCCTAAAAATAAACTAAAATGGCCATGGAGTAGATAACCAACCAGTGATCTATTGTCCAAAATTTCAGCTTCTAAGGATTTAAAATGAAGGAATTAAAAATCAAAACTATGAGCTACTTCGGACTAATGATGGCTGATGTGCAGTTAAGGGAAATAGTAATGAGCAGGCATGAATAAGCTAATCCTATAAGCTTCTAAAGGGAAGATCTGATCTTAAGAATTATACCCTACCACTACAACTACTTAATAAGCTAGAGTGCAATTAAAAGCTTAAGTCAATAAGCATTAATCAAACTCAGAATATGCTGAAATGGAGAAGTGCAGCAGCACAGAACATGCATATATGGGTACTCTAGGCGCAAAAATAAGCAATCATAACAATTCCTAAACCCAAATAAGCTAACAAAAATTAATCTATGATAAGCTAGGAACTAGTAAAAGCAATTTAAATTGAAATCTAACCTGATATAGACCACAAAAATTACTGATGATCAGAACTGCGTGGACTAACAAGCAACTTGAGACAGAATTTGGATATTGTAGAAATCATAATTTTAACTTGAAAACTACGAGATTTTGACTGTAAAATCTTTTAAAAACTAAACTACAACTGATTTACTCCTATTTATACTTAGCCAAATACCTTTAAACACAAATTTAAGGTAAATCCAAACACTACCTTAGTAAATCCAAAATGCAATTAATGTTTAGAATCTGATGAGACTTGGTTCTAAACTGAGCTGAGCTTGCCAAACAATCTAAAAACTTAACCAAACAACAATTTGAAAACACAATTCACACAAATCTGATTTGACTATTTAACCATGACTTATCCTTGACTTTTACTAAAAACTTTGAAGCAAATGCTAATTTGAACAAATGAATTCAGAAGTAAGCTCACATAAGCTTTTGAATCTTGTGTGAGCTTAAGAGAGCATAAACAAGAGTTTTTAACACAACTTTGAAGTAATTGCTTTGAAATCAAAATGAAAATGTGTTGGATATTAGTTTTCACATACACATCAAACCATAACAACAAGGTGGCGATAAGTAGAATTCTAGAGAGAGAAAGTTAGAGGTTTAGGAACTTTAGTGAGAGAAAGAAAATTTTATTATGAGCTCCAACTCTACCTTGGGAGGTAGAGAGTATTTATAGTCTTACATAAACGCCACACATCGGGTGTGGATCGGGCATACAGTGGGTAAAGACCGTCCGTCCTCCACGGTGTTACTTAACTAAATACTACTTAACATAAAAGAACTACGAATACGAGCTTTTAACGATTACATATACTTGAGGTGACCGACTCTTTAATACCGGAATTTCTAATTCTAACAATCTCCCTAAGGAGGTCACCTCAATCATTTACCAAAATTACATAGAATACAAATAGATATTACATTAAAAATTGTTCTTGCATTCTTGATGTAGTCCTTTGCTTCTAAGCTCGTAGTCATTGATTCTTCACATTGCATGTTTGGTTACTCCAAGTGGAGGTCTTTTACCGATCCACGTGATAATAATTTTGAGCCATCATTTGAGATCATCACTATCAAAAATCTCGACACATCCTTTGTGGTGTTGGTATTATGTGATGTTGTGACTTTAGGACCGACATGCTCACATTACGGATCATGATATCTTCTCATCGAGTGGCGGAAGCATTTGTTGAATCATGATATTGGCGCAGCAGAAAGCGAAGCATGGAGTGAAAATATCGAGTCATTGATGCACTAATCATGATTTCTTTTGAGATGAATGTGTTAAGTGAGCATGCGGCTATGGATTGGCCGCTTCATTACGATCACCGCAAACGCTGGGTGTACCGCATACAACAGCTTAGTAATAAATCGCATCGAAAGTGTCTTTGATCACTTTCGTTGAATCGAGGTACACGCCCACGGTTCCCGCTGATCGAGACAAGTACCGCTCGTGATCGTATAATTCCAAAGAATTTCCTCGACGGGGTTTCGCAATGCTCTAGCTGTTCTCAAACCGAACGCCTCAAAGAAGACAACACGGAGTGAGTGAACCAAATAATTTAAGTCCACCGATTGATGAAAAAGATTTGAAAAGCAATCGTGTATTGCTCAATAGAAATTGTTTTGCAATACAACGAAGGTTTTATTGAAAATCAATTATCAATCATAAAACACCTTTGGTTTGAAACATTAGTACACGGTCGATGTGCTAAAGAAAAGAGTTATTAAGCACAAAGACCGGTTTTTCAAAGGTATCCGTCAATCCATAACCGTAACCGTGATTGATTCAAAAGATTGAATCGCCCCATCGTTTCATTCGGTTGTCACATGGTAGATCTATTTAATAGATCTCACATGCCACCTACCGTGAGCTTGTTAGATGTTGGCTCCGAAGGCTTTCCATCTTCATTGTGAATATGTAGACACATCACTCGATGTTCGGCAATACCACAAGGATAATGCGAGGACTCAAGATATAATCTCTTTCCACATTGTGTGAAACATAGAGTCTTCATTGAAAGTGTCCTAATGAGATTTAATGATGATCTCGTGGCTCTAGACTCAATTTGTGCATATTTGGATCCCGTGTGGGAGACTAAGGAGAGGTCTCCTTCTTCAATATTAACAATCTCTAAGAGAAAGTCGATAGATATGTCGGTTCCCGTGAGAATGAAACAAGTCCTTTAAGAGGAACTTGAGTGGTTTGGAAAGTTGAAGTGCAAGGCCTTTGGGTCCATGACGTCTTGTCTTCAATACCGATGTTACCATCGAGCGTATGAATTGAACCCGGTTTCGCCCCTAAGGTTGAATAAATGGAGAGCTAATTGTTTTCACCCTTTCTCATTCAATTCTTTTAATTCTTCAACCCCTTCATGCTTATCGAGACTTCATAGCTAGAACCTTGTTGGGTTTGTTCCAATACTAGCTCGGCCTCATCCGCACTCTTCCCATATCTCATTTTCTCCTTTTATCATCATACCTAAGGACTTCTACACTAACTAGTGGATTGTCCCTGGTAGATCCCTCCGGTTCGGCGGATCACGGAACACATACCTAACCTTATCATCCTTATATCACCGTACATAAAGTAAAGTTGGTCGGTCTATTTGGTATTGTTCATCCGCCATTGGAACCAATTGAAAACCATTTGAAAACAATCCAGATACTTGTGATATATTATCAAAACATTTTGTGCCCGAATTGTTTTGATAGTTTTAGAACAGTGCTCCCCTCAACATGTGCATCAAATGTTTGAAATCGTTTTGCACACGGAGGCAAGAGGAAGAATTTACTTTGATTACCATTTTCTAAAGATATCAACATCACTTCCGATCAAATCAAGAAGATAAAGCATTTCCGGAAGGATGAGGTTTCCATAAATTTGCTCCCCTCAATATGTGCCTTGAGATTAGAAAAGAGTTTTGCACATACTAGAGGAACACACATTGGATAAATGATCACGTTTCAAATCATAGGTTTAAGATAGATGCTCCCCTCAACATGTGCATTGAAAATTTGAAATCGTTTGTCACATGTGGGAAGGAAGATGTACATCCTTATAAAACCATTTACCAATTATCGCTTAAATCCAATTTAAATCACACATTCTCCCCGATCACAATTATCAAATCATTTGAGATTTGTGATCTCTTATAGATTTAAATTGATTTTGAAGGCTTTTAAGGGAATTGTGACTTGATTATGAAAGCGTTTTAATCGATAAGGATCGGATTTTAAGACTTTAAACCCATTGATAAAACATGCATGTATATCTTTTGAAAACAATTTAATGCCAAATAACTTTTAATTTAATTGAAATCATTTTCCCTCAATCAATGACATAGGTGTTGATTGAGAGATAGAGATTTTACAAATAAGTCCCGATGATTATCAAAAATAGAGACCGAGTTATTTTTCAAAGCGCTTAGTTTTCAGCAGATAAATGTTTATAGAATCGAGCATGGAATTTGAAAACATGGTAAAACATGGCTCGTTCTTTCTTTTAAAACCGGGTTATTGCACGAAAATGACAATAAACCATTGTTTCTCTTTCTCCCAAAAATATTTTTGATTTTTTGATTTTTTTATTTTATTTATTTTTTTTTAAATAAAAAAAGAATTCGAACAATATCTAAAGTCCCGTGTCATTCTTTGAATGACAACAACAAGACCGTAGATATAATCGAATCGAGAGAAACATGACAAAATGACAATATTTTTTGAAGATTTTTCGAAATTTTCAAATTTTTATGGATTTTGAAAGTTTTATATTTTTCTATTTGATTTTTGAAGATTTTATAATTTTGTATTTTGATTTTCGAATAGATATATACAAGAGACAGATGAAGATAGACCTTTACTCCTCGTCTTCCTCTCGAAGACGTTTGAGTGTTTCGTTGAAGGCTTTTTAAGCCAAGACGTGGAAGAATAAACTCAAAACGTTCTCTTGGAAGAGCTTTGGTGAAGATGTCGCTAACCGATATTCGACCTCACAAAATAGAGTTCCACCACACCTTTTTCCACTTGTTCCCCGATGAAATGATGTCGAATGTCGATGTGCTTTGCTCTAGAGTGTTGAACGTTGTTGCATGAGAGAGCAATAGCACTTTATTATCACAAGATGAGGAATTTTGTTGAATTCAAAGCCATAGTCGATAATTGTGATCTCATCCATAAGATTTGAGCACAACAGATAACATGGCTATGTATTCACCTCAGTAGAGGAAATAGAAGTACTCATTTGCTTCTTCAAGACCACTCACAAGCTTATCACCCAAAACCGAGCACCTCGCACGCATTTCGACGTGTATCTTGTCAACTCGCATGATCAAGATCCGTGATAGGCCGTTAGTGACATACCGGTGTCCTTCGGTACCAAAGACCCATATTGATGGTTCCTTGGAGATACCGAAGACCCGCTTAATCGCTTCAAGGTGCTTTTTAGTAGGCTTAGCACGGTATCCGCACACATGCACACAAACGAACAAGATGTCCGGTCTACTAGCGGTGAGGTACATCGTGGATCTAATCATACTACGATATTTCGTTTGGTCAATCATGATCCCCGAGTGGTCCTCATCTAGTTTGGTTTGATCAATCATGGGGTGGTGTCAATGGGTCACTTGAATCAAAACCAAATTTCTTTAATATCTCTCATTGCATATTTAGATTGATTTATGAAAATGCCTCCGGACTTTGTGAAATTTGTAATCCCAAGAAAAATAACATTTGTCCCATCATTGACATTTGAAATTTTGAACTCATTTCATTAGAAAACGATCACATTCCATTGGGTCCATCGAGGCAAAATAATATCATCAACATAAATTTGAACATGAGTTAAATGTTTGCTCGACTTCTCGGTGAACAATGTAGGATCAATCGCTCCTTTGTTGAATCCGGTTGATAGAAGAAACTTTGACGATGTATCATACCATGCCCTGGAGCTTGCTTTAAACCGAAAGAGCCTTCTTCAAACGATAAACGTGAGTAGGATGCTCTTGATTCACAAATCCTTCAGTTGGCCGACGAGACGACTTCTTTAAGATCTCCGCTCGTAAATGTCGCTTCACATCCATCGATAGACTACCATGTTCTTACTAGCATCATTAGCGAGAAAGATTCGGATTGCCTCGATTCGAGCAACAGAGCAAAAGATTCTTCAAAGTCAATACCCTCCTCTTGACGGTATCCTTTAGCAACTAATCGAGCCTTGTTCTTCATACATCACCATGCTCATCAAGTTTCACTTTGAAGATCCATTTAAGAGCAATAATCATAGCACGATCTGGAGCGTGTACTAACTCCCATACATCAAGTCGATCAAACTCATGAATTTCTTCTTGCATGGCATTGAACCGCCTATCTTCATTCATGGCGGTTTTAACATCTTTTGGTTCGATCTTAGATAGTACAGAGTTGAAGAAGCACCATAAGGCATCGGTTGCAAGTTGTTTCGGGTTGATACAGGACGAGAGGATTTCCAATGATGTTGACTAATGGATGATCGTGAGTCCATTTTCCGAGGTGTTCATGTGGCGGTTGTTGAGGACCGAGGTAGTCGAGTCGATGTCTCTCAAGAAGATGGTTCGATGATGATTCAGAGCAAATATGTTTTCAAATGGAGCATCTTCGGAGTAGCAAATGGATTAGTTTCATCATTGATGCGTAAACATTTCCATGATGTACATTTGAAGAATGATGATTTGTTGATGAGATCAAGGATCGCAGCAGTGCTTCTTGACTTAAAGATATTGAGACCGAGGATTGACTTCATTCACGTGAATATGAGCATCCTCTGTTGTATGGATCCACACCTCATTAGTAATTGAATCATACAGTTCATCAAACATAGGATCAAACAATTTCTTTAAATCATCTTCGATGGAGGTACATATGGAGTTTCTTGAGAAGAGTTTGGAACAAGTGATGAACCAATGGGACTGCTTTTGAAGTCCCGAAGTGGAGTGTCCAGAGCCATTTGACCGTCATCTCATCAAACGTAACGTGAATTGTTTCCATGATATTTCGGGTTCTTTTGTTGTAGATTCGGTATCCCTTTTGTTTGAAGCATACCCTACAAATACTCCAATGTCTCGCTTTAGCTCTAAGTTTGCCTAAGTCTTGTCCTCATTAGTTGGATAACACAATGCACCAAACACACGAAGGGAAAGAGATTAGGTTTTCTATTGTGGACAAGTTCATATGGAGTTTTTCCATGAACAAAGTGTGAATCGGAGAACGATTTTGTGTGTAGTATGCAGTGGCAATAGCTTCAAACCCAGAGAAACATTGGAACCTTTGAGTAAATCAAGATTGTTCTAGCGGCTTCTACAAGAGTTCGATTTGCCTTTCAACTACACCGCTCGTTGAGGAGTTCGAGGAACACTTCTTTGATGGTCGATTCCAATGCTTTCATAGAAGTCACTAAGTTTTTGTTAACAAACCCGCCCATTGTCTGCTCGGATAATTCGACGCTTTGTTGACTCGAACTCGCACTGTTTGATGAGCTTGATGATGATATCGTGAGTTTCATCCTTTGTCCTTAAGAACTTGACCGTGTGAATCTAGAGTAATCATCAACCACAACCAACACATATTTCTTACCAAAGATGTTCTGCACTCTCATTGGTCCACACAAATCCATATGAAGGGTATGGAGAACTTCAGAATTGAGATTGTAGGTTTGTGTTTGTGGGCAAACTTTTGCTTTTACCCAATTGGCATGTCGAACAAAGATGATCCTTTTCATACTTTAGTCTAGGTAAACCTACAACTAAGTCCTTTCTCGAAAGATCGTTGATGGTGCCAAGTTCAAGTGATTGAGACGACGATGCCATAACCATGACTTTGTTTTGAAACCTTTGATAACAAGCGATTGAGAAGCCCTCATCATGTCATCGATAGAGATGGTGTAAAGATTTGAGCCACGAGTTCCTTTTAACAGCCTTACCATTAAGATCTCTAACAAAGCGGTATGTTTTCAAGGCTACTTCTAGATCGTAATCACGAATTGACCAACGAGAAAAATGACATGACCCAAACTTTCCACATAGTAAACTCTAGAGATAACACTATCACCAACAACGTAATCTCCATAACCCATAATAGCACCGAAATGATCATTACCGAATCTAACAGGTCCGATGAATTTGCTCACGGTTCATGAGCGCGACCGTCTCGGTCAAATGCTTGGAACAAACTGAGTCCGGTACCACGTAATCGATTTGAACGATCTCGCGGTTGAACACGACAAGAATGGATAACGGATAATTGGGATCCCCATGCAAGAATGGGTTCCATTTGGTTAGTTACACGGTTGGAACACCCACATCGTAAGTAGAAGCATTCATATCGAAAGTGAGGCAATGGAATCATTGTGAATAGATGCGATTAGTGTCTCAGATAGCCCTGCTCACAGTGTGATCACTTCTTAAGGGAATAGTTCTACCAAGAGGGCATCTATTTTCTAGTGGGCATTATCGATTAGTCTTATGACCAACATGTATCCAATAAAAGCCTATTTTATCGAATGTTCTTCCCGGGTTTCACCGCTTTCTAACTTTCTTTCGCTTTTGCCTTTTAGCCTTCTTAGCATGAATTTTAGCATTAACAATATTAATCGGACAATTAACATCATTAGGCGTAACATTAACACCACATTCATGATTAGAGATGTAATTCAAGCATAAATCAAGACAAGGTTTGCAAATAGTATCGAATTGAATTAATTACAAGACGCCTATGGCTAATACTAGAATCAACACGATTCGCTTTATTCAATTCAAGCTTAAAGTTCCTAGATTGTTCTTCTACTTTCTCCCAAAGGCACATTCTTAGCTCGAGAGGTCCTATCATTCCTTGTATTGTCTTGAGACTTTGACCGCTCCGCTTATTGTCACCGATTACTCTGTAGAGGAATGGGAACATTAGTTGGTTTAACTACTCTTTGCATCACTGCTTAGATGTCTTTGGGATCCGAACAACATGCAGTGCACTAAGGTCACTTTCTTAAAACTAGAGGTACCGAGATTTGTACTCTAGAAGGCACACCGATTCTCTTTCTTAGCATTGATGATCTGGATTCGAACTACTTAAAGGCACACTGGTTCACATTCGAACATTGGGAATCGAATGCATATCATACTTGGCATTAGGCATCGAGCATGGAATCAAAGGATTAACTCTCTCACCTAATGACTTTGGGCATATTGTGATCAAGCATTCTAAGATTTCTTGAGATCGTTTGGCATATAAGCATGCATGTCCAATTGCATTATCATGAGGTTTCTCTAGCTTATCCTCTTCAACAATCTCACGCAGACATTCTAAGCAATCCTTAAGAGATGAGAAGTATGTTTGAATAGCAAGTTTGTTGTTCCTCAGGTGAGGAGGACATATGTCATGCATAAAGCATATTTATTACAAGATTGAACCTTTGATACACCATTCTCCCATTGGTCATTGGCATTTTCCCTTTATCCGACTCTTGATTCTCAATTTCCTTTTGTAATGAAGCTATTTGTTCGTTATTTTGTTACGAGTGACCTTAATTGATTCAAATAACTCATTGAAATGACGTTTAACCTTTTCATTTTCTTCTAGAAAACTTTTGTTTTCCTTTGGTAAAGCATTTACTAGGTTTTGAAGATGAAACGCTTGAGAATTTCGAGAATCTAAAGGGGAGGCATTTGGGAGCCTCGTCATATTGTTTGTTTGACCCTTTAATTGAGAGATTTGGGCTTTCAACTTTTCGATCGTGTTGCATCGAGCTTGAATCTGCTCATCACGTTTGTTAATTTGAAAACTGCATCAAAATGGAGCATCCGAAGATGTCTTGATATTTGAAGTTTTGACATTTTCTTTAAGATGTTGATATTTCGGTTGTAGATTAAAATGCTCAATTTCTAGTTTAGAAAATGTTTAACCAAATTGTCGCGATCATCCGGTTCAATTTTCTCGCTTAGTTTAGAATTAGTTTTTCAAGCTCAATGACACGATCATGGGAGACTTTCAGGCAACAGATAGTTCATGAAATTTGGAAGCATTAATAGAGCAATTTAAGCGGTAAAAACATATCTTGAGCAACACATTCAAGAATAAGAGTCTCATTCAATGTATACAAGTTCTTCCTCTCAATCTCATTATATTTTAGTGCTCGCTCATAGTCACTAACTTCAACTATCATTGCACCAAATTCCTTTTCCATTCCCTTGATATCTATTTCTATCCCCTTTTAAGACTCTCAAAGTGATCTTTTAGAATTTTAAAGAAAGGCATGACCTCGTTAATAACATTCTTTCATTTGCTCAAAACCCTTTCTCCTTGATTATACCAATGGGTGTGATCCTTTTCTTGCAAGTTTTCTCAAAATCAACAAATAGTTGAAATATAACATATTGGCTAATTAAGGTCTTGCTTTTGTGGCAATTATTCTAGGAACAAGATGCATTGGTGTATTAGGAGGATACACAGTCACTCTAGGCATTTTCCAAAGGGAGGGTTTGTTTCAACAATATTTACGACTTTCGCTTATCTAAATCCATTTTCCGTAAGACTTGTTCTGGGAGTCAACAATGTCCGAGGCTTAAACTTGTTCAAGGAAATCCAATTTTCCTTCTTGTAGTCATGAGGAGTGATAATTACTTTTTTCTTTGCATTTAGGATCATTTAGTTTCTTATTCATCTTTTCCCTAGTGATTTCATCTAGTTTCTTATCATCCTCTCAGTGCACTCAACGCAACTAGGTTTTTGTCTAGGTTTAAGAATCTCATTGCCATCATAGATCACACTTTGAGTTGCTTTTGCTATCTTTCCGTACTCGTGGTTAGGTTTATCTATAATGGGAACACTATGCTTATCGCTAGAACTCTATGTTTAGTGACCATGTGAGCAATCGAATGGTGTTTCCTTGTATGTACAACTTGTTTTCAAGTTTGTTTTTCAAAGTTTTCGATTAGAAAAGTCTCTCAAGAGTTTTGATTCCTTTGCATTAAATTCTTGCTTAAGCATTTTCACATTTTCTTGAAGTTCTTGTTTTGCTTATTTGATTAGAAAGTTTTTCTTGCAAGGAATTTAATTCTTGTTTCAATACTTCTTCTAAAATTACTTTTCTAATTCTATCGTACGACGCACTTGGTCATCCATTTCCCGCTCACGAAGTGGTCAACTCAAATTTAGCACGTTGTTCATAAATAGCAAAGACGTTCTTTATAGGCATTTAGTTCGAAATTACGTAATCATAAGGGGCATTTGCGGTGTATTCATCAAAAACATAGTCATTGTTGATGCGAAGATGCATCACTTGGTACAACTTCACTTTCACTTTGTTTCACATATTGATCATATGGGACAATATTGATATTACCCATATTTTCAATATTTGATTCAATAGTTTCATTGATTGTACTTTGTCATGCATCCGCTGCACATCAACATCATCGTATAGTTTTAATACCTCCGAGATGAGTTTGTCCTTGGATGGGCCAGCTTGTGGTGAAGAAGAGACCTTGGGAGAAACCATTGGAGAAATGCTAGCTATAAAAATTGTGTGTGCGATGGGTCCATCATCCACATCAGTCGATGCATCACAATCGCCGACTTGAAAGGCATTCGATGATTGTGACCTATCTCTGAATAGATCGCTCATCCACATCTCGCATCATAGGTCTTGGCATTGCCTCAAGAAGAAACAACAATTCCTCTTCATCCAAAGCAAGACCATTGTCCCGAGCTTGTACAAGCAAGATCTTATCTCTCAAGTAATCGGCGATTCGCGGGACGCTTTGGAGATGTGCGTTTCTTGCAATGTGTCCTCACCACCACAATTATAACATTTGATCGGCTTAGCTTGACCTTGGTTACCATTCCTTCCTCGATTACGGTTACCAACATAACCTCTACCACCCACCTCTTCCCCGATCATACCGTCTTTCCGAACCGGTTGCACCACCATCCTTCCATCTTTAACAAAGAGCTTGATTGTGTGGGTTAGATGTCGCTCGAGGTTGTTGTTGGTTTGTGGGAGAGAATTCATGTTTTGACTAATCGTAAGAGCTAGTTGATTAATGAAGTTACCCACGTGTGCATCAAAGATCGACTTGTTTGAACATAGGATCGAAATGAGTTTGTGATTACCATTACCCGGGTATGACTTGTGAAGCTTTGGTTGTGATTCCGATGTTTGAGTAGAAGGCGGTTGAGTCATTGACGAGCTTGTCTCTCCCTCGTTGGTTTTGAACCGATTGAGAACCAATTTTTCAAACATAGCATGTCTCTCATTCTCAAGGAGGAAGGCATAGAGTTGCTCATAGTTTGTATTCTTCAATCCTTTAGTGAGCTTCACAGAGGTGACAAACTTGTGCCATTCGGGATTCATGTTGTTCACGAATTTTGAGTTCATTGAATGTTAGGCATAGTCATTCGATGTTCCTCATGTCATTCACCAACTTATGAAATCTCACATAGTACTCATAGACACTCTCATCCGGCTTCATCTTGAAGAGTTCAAATTGTCATAGAGTTGTGATTCTCTGTCTTCCATAGTTAATTTCGAACTGATAGAAGCATCTTTACATTATCCCAAACCGCCTTTGCATCGGTGTTGTGATTGATCACTTGTAGATGTCTTTAGGAAGACCTTGAAGAACAATGTTAGAAGCCCCGATATCCGCATCGAATCTCTTTTCTCCTT
The DNA here is from genome assembly GCA_022545495.1 of Chrysanthemum lavandulifolium. Lineage (NCBI taxonomy): Eukaryota > Viridiplantae > Streptophyta > Magnoliopsida > Asterales > Asteraceae > Chrysanthemum > Chrysanthemum lavandulifolium. The sequence goes on from CM040245.1 coordinate 13,070,793, forward strand.
ATCATCAAGCTCATCATACATTTTAGGTCCGCCCATTCCGTAAATAGGAGTTCCATCTTCATTAGTATCAAGTATGTCTCTAGTCGCCTCAACTCGATATGGTCCTTCATCAATTGATTTGAGAATGTTGACACCATTTTCCTTTCAAGGCAGTACAATCGATTCGTTGAGCCCAAGAATCATAGTCGATTCGCAAGCATGGGTGGACGAGTATCCGAGCCAGCAGACTTGAACATCCTCCAACAATGGAGATGATAGTAGGAACGTTGGTAGACATGTTAACAGATTATCATGGATTTTGTAACTCATGATTAAACCGGAAATAGATTCTTTCACGGATTTTACTAAATCAAGAGAAAACCGTAAACAATCACCCAAGTCGCTAGAAGATAATGCACCAAGTCGCTAACACCTAATTCGCTACACCACTAAGTCGCTAGAGTCCCAAGTCGCTAGACAAATGCAAGTCGCTAAGTAGTAACTCGCTAAGCCTCAAGTCGCTAGCAAAATTTTGGCGACAATTGCCACTCAAGTCGCTAAAGATACAAGTCGCTAAAGAGCAACTCACATGCACCAAGTCGCTACCACTGTCGCTACCGTAGTGGAGAGTCCACTACTTGATCGTTAATCGCTAGATCTAAGTCGCTAGTTCCAAAATGTAACTCGCCACGAAATTGCAAAGCAAGTCGCTACGAAGAATGAAGTCCGAATGTCAAGTCGCTAGCAAGAAACCACAAAACATCACTTTCAATCCAAAAACTACCCAACCACGATGATTCAAGCTTACCAAATCAAAACCTAAACACTTGTGATGATTCTAAACATAAAAGTACTATCAAAATCCAAACTTTAACACTAGAAATCACCCAAATGATGCAAAACCACTAAACTTTTTCAAACTCAAAACCACCTAAAACCACTAGAAATACAAAGATGTGCAAGATATGATCTAACCATGGCTCTTGATACCAATTGTTGGATATTAGTTTTCACATACACATCAAACCATAACAACAAGGTGGCGATAAGTAGAATTCTAGAGAGAAAGTTAGAGGTTTAGGGAACTTTAGTGAGAGAAAGAAAATTTTATTATGAGCTCCAACTCTCTACCTGGGAGGTAGAGAGTATTTATAGTCTTACATAAACGCCACACATCGGGTGTGGATCGTGCATACAGTGGGTAAAGACCCGTCTGTCCTCCACGGTGTTACTTAACTAAATACTACTTAACATAAAAGAACTACGACTACGAGCTTTCTAACGATTACATATACTTGAGGTGACCAACTCTTTAATACCTGGAATTTCTAATTCCTAACACAATGTAAGTAAAAATGAACAATCTACTGCTTTTATAAATCGGAAATTACAATGTTTCAATGGAAATAACAACAGAACTTTAAGAATTTTACACTACGAAAGACAATAAAGGACATGAATTAAAATGGTCAATAATTCCTCTAAAACGTGAGAAATTGGACAGTTCAATCTGTGGAGATGAAAAGGCTTTTATAGCCTGATGCTTAAGCTTGGGGTCTTCTGAGGAAGCTCCTAGATGCTTGAATTTGAGCCTTTGATTTCAGTCTTGCATCACTAATCAAATCATAGCCGTTAGATCTTCCTGATGAGGTGTTTCAACCAATGACAACGCTTGATTTGTCCACCTTGGCAATCCTGATGTGTGTATACTCTCTCTGACACATTGTCAGATTCTAGAAGCATTTTAAGTGGTGGGTAAATCTTAGGATCAGGGTAAGAGTTAATGGGGAAGAGATGGTAACAGTAATTTGGAGAGGTTTAGGCGCGTTTAGAAGCTGGGTTATGTTTCTATATGTGTTCGTTGAAGTGGGTAATTTGTTTGATCGGTATTTGTGGGTCGACCGTGGGTTAAAGGGTATGGATATATTAGATTGGGCTTGGTTAATTGGTTATGTGTTTAGTATTTTGGATCCGTATCTTAAGTGTAATATTCAAAGATCCATTTTGTAAATTTGTAGATACCAAGGACCAAAATATAAATGGTAATGTTGAGGTGACCAATGGTAACTTTGGGATTGATGAGGGTGTAAAGTGGCAATTTGTGAAAATGAAGGTGTAATATGAAAACTCCCGAATCATGTCACGAACTCAGTAAATTGATCTTTTGAGCATCAAAATCAATAAACCGCATCCCAAAGATCGCCTTTTGCACTCTTCTTCTCTCGTGCTCGGTTTTTTCTTGGTTTTGGCTTTCTTTTGTCTCATTTCATCATATCCGTATTCTGACAAGCACAAACTCAAGAAAACAAAGAAATATTAGCAATAAATGGCTATTTCTTGGTTATTTTGGGTCTTATTTGATAAAGAAATGATATGTGTTTTAGTACATATCAACCATCTCCTTCAAGACCTGTTTTTCCTTTCGTAAATACCATTTCTTGAGGAGTATAAGGGGCGATCGTTTCATGGATTATACCAACAGATCGAAAATACAGAGTATCCATGTACTCACCTCCCTATCAGTCCTTAATCTTTTGATCAAAGACCCGAGTTGTAATTCAACTTCGCTTTTAAACACTTTGAATTTATCTAATGATTCATCCTTAGTATGTAAAAGATAGACATAGCAAAACCTAGAAGCATCATCAATAAATGTCACAGTACTTATTCCCCAAAGATGGAGTGGCATGCAAATCACATGTGTCATCGTGTATAAGCTCCAAGAGCTTAGTCTCACGACTAACACCGAAAAGGTTTCTTAGTTATCTTGGTCAACATGCAAGTTTTACACTTTTCAGTGTCCATGTCAAATGCTGGGATTAATCCATCCATAGACATATCTTGCATTCTCTTATAGTGGACATGGCCAAGTCTAGCATGCCAAAGGGTAGAGTCAGTCAGGTCAGTGGTGGTCACAAAGGTTGAATTAACACTATCAGTGGCAATAAATACACTATCAGTGGAAATATTAAGCCTGAACATTTGATTACATAAATAACCACAACCAATAAAAGCACCACATTAAGACAAGACAAATTTATCTGATTCAATAACTTGTTTATATCCATGATTATTCAAAACACTACTTGAAACCAAGTTCTTCCTTATATCAGGAACATGAATAACATTAAACAAAGTTACAATCTTTCCGAACTAAACTTAAGATCTAGACAACCATGACCATGCACCAAGGTCATTGACTCATTTCCCATGTGAAGAATAGAACCATCATTCATGACTCATAAGTCTTGAACCCGCTTCTATCTTTGCACATGAACTGCTGCACGAGAGTCAACCCACCACGCAACATCATCATCCCGCATAATGAGATTCGATACATATGTAACATAATAAACCGAAAAGACTTATTAACCATATTCTCGACCTTTCGGTGAGTTGGAAGAACCACCACCCCGAACCATTAGTGCCCGATCTATTGGCTTTACCACCAACTTTAACACCTTGCAATCCCTTTTAATGTGACCGGTTTGCCACATTTCCAACAAATAGGTGTTGCCTTCTTGTTAGGATCCGCCTTGTGTTGTCATGATATTTGTGTTTGCCTTTGTTGTCATTGTACCGGCGGAGTTGTTATGCTCCACCATATTGACAATGATGCACCAAGAGCATTGCTACTCTTTCGCTTGTCATTATCCCGCACCTCGAGAGATTCCTTAATGCGCAGATGATCGCCCAACTCAACTGTAGTTAACTCCTCTTTCTAATGTTTCAAGGTATGCTTGAAATCTTTCCAAGGAGGATTTTGTCAATGACACAAGAGACCAAATAGACTCATCCATGTGCATATTATGTTGTGTAAACCTTCCAAGTATACCAAGAAGTTCATTGTATTGTTCCATAACCGGTCTTGAATCACCATTTTGTAATTTGTGAAATTACTAACAAGGAACTTCTTACTTGATGTTTTATCACCATATATTTGGCATCCAAGGAGTCCCAGTTCTTTGGAAGATTCAATGTTCGATAAATATCAAATAGAGAATCGGACATACCATTGAGAACTAGACCTCTGCGATATGTAGTCATCATTCTTCCATTTGCTCCTCCTCCCGATCCGCTCCAGTAGCATCATCCCCATCATCGTGAATAGGAGTGGTTAGACATACACCACACTCATGCTTGACGAAAAGTGCATCTTCTTCCGCCTCCTAAAGTCCACCCTTCAAACTTATCAAGCTTGGCAAAGTTGAAGCCATGTGTTTCATTGCGTGATTGCCATTGATTATCACAAAATAGTTTACTTTGATTGTTGGCGTGTATGCTCCCGCATGTGGTAAGATAATCAATGTCGCAGAAACTAGATCAAGTTCAAGAGAAACAAATACCACTGGGTGGTTACCGGATATCACTTGGAATCGTGTGATCACTTTCCAAAGTAAACTATTCGTTTTCTGTGTGTCAATCATGCATAAACAGATCTCCTATTTATAGGAGAATACGCTTAGCTAGTCAAATGAAATTATGAGTATTAATCGGCCCATTAATAGCCTCATAATTATCCCCATTATAGTAGTTTAGTGGTTACATGACCAATTAAACGTGGTCATTATGTAGTTATAATCGCCACTGAATAGGTCAAAAGTTCTGCTATCAAGCAAGATTTCATCAAGACTTTCATAGCACCAAAGAATGGGTACATCGTCAGCTCTTTGAACATCGATATGGAAACCACAATCGATTTCTCCACTAGACTACCAATACAAACCACTATTGTAGTCGAGGTGTTCATGGACCTTATGGGTGACATCTGCATCTCCTAACCCATTAGGTGTGAACTAATCCCACAAGTTGCACTAATTTTCCAACAAACACCTTATATATAATATCGCTTAACGAAATGTTTCATTATATAATTTCGTACAGGGCCTTCAAAAATTTCACCGATTAATGAGACGGCCCTAGATGAGAACATAACGTATAATTAAATAAAGATGCATTGTAGAGTTTTATTTTCATAATAAATTTACAAAAATAATACATAGGATGGTGGGAGTAAAATATTAACATAACATAATGAATAATACGAAAATAATACATAGGAGTATAATATAAATTGTTAAGTGTCAGCAAGGGAATCAATATTTTTCCTCTATTTAAACAATGCATCATTTTTCTCGTAGCGGACAAACGTGTCGTTTGTCATACGATAACGATGTCAGTAACGTCGATAACTTAACATAGTATAGAAAAACAAAACCCGATTTCTATGATCAGCACGAAATTTAACATGTTTAGTAAGAAAATAGATTTGTAACCAAAAGCATTTCCTAATTGAGTTTAACAAACTATAATAGCGTAAAGAACTTGATATCATCGAAGTTGATTAAAGAATAAGTGGTTATTAATTATGTTGGGACACAAGACTAAAAGAAGGAAAAAAAAACAAAATAAGAGGCAGGTATTAGTATTAGTATGATTAATTACGTGGCTAATAGAAAAAGGTTAATGAATGATCCGATGAAAGTTGACAAAGTTGTTGTGTGAGGATGGGATCTGGTGCCGATCACATTCGGCCCATTGGGCCCAACCCACAATTTTAAATTATAATAGTACAACATTTTGCTAACTTAAGAATAACATACTATCTAATATTATAACAAGGATTATTAATCATTAAAGTTGCTTTTGGTCATCTTATGGCTCTGATCAAAAAAGGTTTTTTATACGTGTGTTTGAATGAAATCCTGTTCTAGTCATTTCCATGAAAAATAGTACAATTTTCGTCTCAAAATAAATGTTCATTTTAACTTTTTACAGTTAAATTGGTTCAACTTTAACTTTAACTATTTTTGTAGGTGTTATATAATAGTTGATGCAAAATAGATGAATGTATTGATTTTTAAATTTATTTTTCATTGGTATAATGTTTCATCAAGTATTGTATAACACAAAAAATAATATTTAAAAAGTCAAAGTTGAACCAGGTCAATTTAAAAGTAAACCTGACACTTATTTCGGACGGCCAAGATTATTTTAGGCAAGTCTCACCTACATAGCTAATATTTAAGGCGTCTAGTCTGATTAATTTTTGTAAGTTTATAATAGCATCAAGTCATCCTACATACTTATAAATCTTTCTCTACTATGTATAAACTTTTTAAATCTTTATAAAAATCTCATTAAAACACAAAGCATTAAATTTAGAAGAAGTTCAAAATATTAAACATTTTCATTCCACATAAACATGAAATCCATTTTCACTTAATAAAATGATAGATCTCATAATATTTTCTTAGATTTTTTGATAAACTACAATAGTAGACACTTTAATAATGTAAACTTGTAATACAGTATCTGCATTTAATAAGTACTAGTATGTATTTATGGCAAGATTATACCAAGGTCAACAAGGGTACAAGACCAATAAATCACTTGATTACGATGCCTTGCATAAGCGTCAACAACTCTTAACTAACCTTATAAACTATTTCAACATTTTAGTTGAATAGTTAAAAAAAAATGTCAAAACATTGTGAATCATCAAAAAATTAGTCATTTAATGAGTATTCCCATTGTGAATCGAAGACTTAAGTTTTATCGTATAAAAAAATATCTCACATAATAAATTGATTAACAGAGTATTCGTGCGTTGTGGTGACGGGTATCCTATGATTAAAGTCCAAACATCAACAAAATAACAATGACGAGTTGATTAATCTAAAAAAAACAAGAAGAAAATGATTTCGGTCCGGCCCTATCCGGCCCGATTAATTCGTTTTTACCGGTTCTGACGGTCCTCCTGCGCTCGCTTCGGGACAATTTTTATCGGCCAAACCGAACCGTGATGATTCCGATTCTCGATTAAACTGGTTGAACCCAATGGTCCGGTCTGGTTTTTAAAACAATATGTATCATCAACTTGTTTTCATATAAATTGTATGAATCTGTGTGTGTCTTATTAGTTTGTAGAATATGTATAATAACATGTATTTTTTATTGTAAAGATGTTTTAAAAATAAAATTAATTAGGTATTTATTTGAGGGTTGTTAAAAGTCTATAAATTTAAACGTTTAAGTTTTCAGATGTAACTTTATTTTTCATTATTAGTAAGTATGTTGCGTCAAATTTTAAGTTTTCCTTATAATTGTCCCAAATATGTTATCAAATAGTATATATAAAAACTACATCAAATTTTAGTATTCAAACTATTAATGATGAATAAGAAGATCTATGAGACAAATTCAATATTTCCTATGATTCTTTTTGTTAACCCAATGAGAAAAAAGGAACCAAACAAGCAACAAATAAATTCAAGGATCAATGAAGACACTTTGACATGTTACATGTTTTTATCCCTAGAGTTGATCTTTAGGAATTTTGACACAGGGTTGCAAGTTCAATGAAACTAGTTTTAAGTTCGGGTCAAGTTTAGGACCACTTTGAATTTGGAAAGATGTTTTGTATCTTGTATCCCAAAGGCCGAGCCAGTGGTCACACATCTTGATATGTTTACAAGAGGTCTCAATCAAACTTTACTTTGTACACATGTGAAGAGATCCGGTGAGGAAAAATAAAAAACTAAAACGAAAAGAATAATAAGGATTTCTCGTCACGCATTTTAAATACTAAAAAAAAAAAAAAAAAAAAAAAAGAAAAAAAGATATCATCTATTTTTTATTTCAGATGTCGAAATGTATGGTTGTAGTTTGTTGTTACCTTTTTCTCTAATACATATATCCTAAGTGTTTGTAGATGATATGAGAAATAGCCAGAATATATATATTTTGAGTAAAAGACTCGTTTTCTCCGAATAACCTGAACATAGAAACATCGTTCATTTTTATCTTATCGTTCACTTTCGAGGATTTTAGATTTCACTTGGTTCACATTAGTGTAGTTTTTATTTTCACTTAAAAGGAGAAACAAACGTGACAGTTGATGACGAGGCATTCTGTTGTAGGGAAAATTTTATATATATTCGTGATAACAAAAAGTTCAATTTTGACAAGTATGGGAAAAGGAATAACTTCTTTTTTCCACTCTACATTTTGCATTTTTCTTACTTTTAATCTACTACTTTATTATTTTCAAACAATTCACATATGACTTGACATCTTGTTCTATATTCAAACAAGAATACAAAAACTTGTTTAACAACTTATTATTAATAGCTTTTTCTTATAATTATTACTATAAGGTAATAGAATCTAAAAATAACCATTTACATGCACTAATCTTCCACACGTTGCAAATGATATAAAGGTTTAAAGTTTATTGAGCGATTGAAAAGATAAAGCTAGCTTGTAACGTCAAATCTAATATCGGTCGCGATGTGAATCATCACGGGTCTTTTAGCTTTACAAGTTATAAACTTCTGAGTTATTTAGCACCAAAAACTTCTTTCTAAGATCATTATCTGGTTCGAAATCGAACGCTAAACATGTTATCGATCATCATAGACTATGACTATACTTGAAAAACCGTCGATTGCATGCTTTCGATTAATAATAAAAACATATCTTTTCAACCAAGGGATGAATTCAAAGTTAAGAAGCTCAATATCTCTCAATACTGAATACTTTATACAAACACATATAAAAAAAAAAAAAACAAAACTAATATATATTATGATCATATATAAACTATGTACCAAGAGAAGAAGAAGGTGTGATCTTGATAACAAGGCCAGGAAAAACATCATCAGGATCATGAATATGCGGGTTTTTCTCAACAATAAACGGGTCGCCACACTTATCACTAATCGTATGCAACGTTTCTCCTTCTCCAACGACGTATATCTCATCACACGGGCGTCTGCTCAGCACGGGCAACCTGTTCCCGTCTCCTGATATGACGCCCGTTGTGCTGAGTGAATAACTAAAGTTTTGATCATCTCTAAAGGCGCCCGTTAGCATAAGTGTTACTATAGCAATAGCAGAATAGAAAGCAAGCGCGTCGGCTATTGCTAACGTTGCACGTATCGTTTTAGCTTTCGTAGCTTCAGCCATGTTTCGAAATTTGATGTTTACAGACACAAGTTTTGTTATGAAGGTTTATGGAAATAACTGAAACGAGTTGCGTCTTGCTTTATAGAGGGAGTAGTGGGAAGACTATTTGGCGTGATGGGGTTGCTTTATTTAAGATTAAAACCGCTTATGTTGCTATTATAAGTATTTTTGTTTGAGTAGACGATATCTAACACCCTCACTCCGGGTGTCTTTTTAACACCGTTATCATTCATCTTATAAAATACCGACAACTCTTCTTACCAAACAAGACCATTGAAGTGAGTAAGACCAAACTCGAATCATTAACATTTTATCTACAAAATATCTCCGGTTAGCCAATAAAACTAATAATATTGAGTAGACGATATAATAAAACAACTATGGTTGTTATATATATATATATATATATATATATATATATATATATATATATATATATATATATATATATATATATATATATATATATATATATATATATTTATATATATATATATATAGCGATGTGATGAGATGTAGAAGATGATGAGTTGTGAGTGAGTTGTGAGTGAACAGGCCATGTTTCACCGCTTCACCATTCACATCTTCTTAAAGAAGATAGAAAAATGAACTTTCCTAAAAATAAAGAAAGTTTCACCGCTTTTCAAACGAACAATAAAAATAAAAAATTTCACTCCTCACCGCCATCGTCACAAAAAGCTTCAAAAAGCTACTTGTAAATATAATATAAGCTAACAAGATAAATATTATTAGTTTCTGTCGTGTATAAATAGAAAACGTTAGATTATGATGACAATTCATAATTGGGGTAGAGACATTACAACTTCAAAGAGAAGCATTTGCACATAATTGGAATAAAGTTTTGAACTTGACTATTTATTGAAAAGATTGAAATTGATATATATTCATTTTATGCAAAAGTAGATTTATTTATTTATTTATTTAACAATATGCAAAAGTAGTTCAATATCAATTTTTTGTTTTATGTAATTCATTTGTCAAAGAAAAAAGTTATTACCGTAAAATGTTTAGTTTTACATCTTTTAAAAATAGTTAAATGAGGTGTTTGACTTAATGCTTCATCTAGATGAAAGATGTTTAATTAGTCAAAGGTCTATATAAGTTCTAGTCTTGTTTGGCATGGACATTTAATTTTCAGATTAGATTAATGAGAAGCTTTAAAAATTTAATTTGGATATAATCTATATGAGGTATATGGCAAGTTTGTATCCACAATAATTAAGCATTTGTATGTTAATAATCTTGCTTGTATGATTGTTCAAAACTTTTGTCATGTGTTTGTTCTATCATAAACATGTCCAATGTAACCGATCAACGACGAAACCATGATTAAAAAGAATCGGGTGCACCAATTTTTTTAAACCATAATACTAGACACAAGTTTTTTGAACTGGGTGCATTTAGACAAAATCGAAATTTTTAAAAATTAACGCTACAGAGCAAAATTTCATCGATGTCACGTGACACCGCTGGACCCTCCCTAGTTTCGTTAACTAACTCATTTGTGTATCCAATATTATGCCATGTCGTATAGGTTTTGTTTAAAAGAATTAGGCAGACATCCTGAAGTTTTAAACCAAACCACATCATTGGATTAACCAAACACAAATGACATGTTTTGGCCATTCATTCTAATCGTTTGCCAACTCTATGTCTATCCTAGCAAAATAGCTACTTGATAGGATTAGAAGGCATCTATAAATGAAGAAATTGTTGTACCTAATTATTTTTTTCGAAAAGGCAATTCTAAAATATAATCTTTATTTGATAGACATAACTTATAAAATATTATAATTTTTTTTCTTCATAAAATCAAATGTTACTTCATGTAACTTATAAAAATAACTCTTTTTATAATCTCCATATTCATCTTCATCTACAACTTTATTTTCAATTTCAGACTTCCAACAACAGTTATTTTTACCAAACATACCCGTAAGAACACGAGCTAAACTAGAGTTCATTTTCTGAATAAGTACAAATATATAATCGATACCATCTTTCGTTTACCTTGACAAATCTATTATGCTCATCTCCTTGGCCTTAAATTTAATTATTCTTGCTGTTTTGTGGAGGTAAGATTAGGTTAACCAACATACCTTAGCAACAAGTTAAGGGTTGCAACACAATCATTAAATGATATACGTGTTCACTTAACTCGCAACAAACATTGTTGTACTCCTAATAACTTGTTTCAGTTGACAAATATATTGATATGACCATAAGATATTTAATGTCACAAAAAAGTTGCGAGAGTGAATATGTTCTCAGCCAGGTACAACTGCAACCCACGTTTGACCAAAAAAAGAGGAAGATCTCAACCATAAACCGGTGAAGGAATCACCAACCCACCCAGTATTAGTATCATGTGAATGTGCAAGGTGATGGTTATGTGTCAATTTTCATAATGGGAGTAGTTAATTATATCCAATAATTTTTTCATTATGACTTTCTCTTTCAAAGTACTATATATACCAAGTCAAAGAAAACGAATTACATAAACGGTACGGTTGAGTTTGTAAAAGTAGCTGAAATTAATGATCATCTAGAGTTTTTTTTACGGCAAGCAACTAATATTTTAAATGCAAAGCTTGATCGACAACAAACAACTAGCATTTGCATTTTGTATAACTCCTCCTATTCAAAATGCTTTCTTATTAAGCATTAGATTCTTGGTACTAGCATTATGGTTATTAACGCTGTGTTCTCGAGTCGGATCATTAAAGAAAAGAAAATGAAAAGGAAGTAAAGTGAAGATATTTACTCTACATGTGTTCTTGAGTTTTACTTGGGAGGAAAAAAAACGAAATCAAGTAAAGTTAGCTTATTTGTGTGATTTTGGAAGTAAATGGTTTCCTTCCAAAGTGGTAGTGAAAAGAAGTAAATTGTTTACTCCCACTTTACTTCCCTTTTCTTTAATGAAAAAACTGGAGAACACAGTGTAAATTACGTATATACCCTCAAATATATTGTATCATATTTTATTTTAATGTGTATATTTTTGCAATCATTTTACACGTTATAATTAAAGCTACTATTATGTTATCAAACGTTTTTATTAAATAAACAACTACTGCTAACTGCTACTATTAACTGTTAGTTTTTACTACTACCCTAACTGCTACTGCTATATTTCAGCAAACATACCCTTGGAGATCGAAACAACTTCATGCGTGGTATGTAGTAAATTACCTTGTGCTAATTAACATAAACAAATAATGAAGTTTTACCTCAAGGTTTTATAGTCCTTTAAACTTTGTACACAAGAGTAATCCAAAATGTATATTGTATGAATCAGCAATTATTTTAAAATCTTATTATAAATAATGACACGGTTCGGAAGAGTAAATAATAGCCCCAAAAATGATGTGGAAAATAAGCTTGGTACTTAATGGCTCTTGCAATTTCTAAAAGTTGTCCGTGTTTCCTTTCAACTCTGGCATTTTGTTGGGGTGTGTTGGGGCATGAGGTTTGGTGGATAATTCCATGGTTTTGAAAGTATTCTGTGAGATATGAATTGAGGAATTCTGTGCCATTACCACTTCTAATGGTTTTGACAGTTTTACCAAAGGGGTTTTGAACATAAGCACAAAAGGTTTTGATGTTGGTGGTTGTATGAGTTTTGTTAGGCATTAAGTATGTCCAAACAGCTCTTGAATGGTCATCAACTATGGTTAAGAAATATTTGCATTTGTTAATGGTTGTGTGTCTGTATGGTCCCCAAACATCCATATGAACAAGATCAAACAAATGGGTTGCATAAGATGTACTTGTGGTAAAAGGTAAACTGTGTTGTTTTGCTAAAGGACATACATCACATACAGAAGTAGATTTACAACTAAACAATGGAGCTAATGACTTTATTCTTTTAAGGACAGTAAATGAAGAGTGACCAAGTCTTGAATGCCAAATGGATGAGTTGGTGGTGGTATGAGAGATAGCAGAGGAGATGAAGGAGCTTGAGGGTGGTGGTGAGATGAAGTAGAGACCATCACAAAGGGTGCCATGTGCAATCCTTTTGTTCTGGTCCTGGAATATGCAATAAGAGGCAGTAAGTGTAAGTGAAATTGAGGTGCCATGGAGTAGTTTACTCACTGAGATAATGTTATATGTGAATGAAGGTATGTAGAACACATTATGAAGTGTGATTTCTGCATTAAGGGTGACTGATCCATAAGTTGTAACCTTAACTATTTGGCCATTGGGTAGTGAGACTAGGATGGGTGTGGTGAGTGTGTGGACATTATGCATTAAGGTGAGTGCGATTGAAATGTGATCTATTGCACCACTATCAATTATCCAAGCATCTTTAAGATTAGTGATTAAAGTAGCAATGAACTTAGGAATCTTAAGACTGTTGGATGAAAAACTACCTTGTGAGATACCTCCTTAATTGTTTTGTAGCATGAGTAGAACTTGATTGAGCTGATTTTGTAGTTGATCCATCCTTGCAGACACATGTGAGTCACCAACTTGTTGATTTGGATGTGCTTGTGAACTTGTTGATACAGTCTGTTGTCTTGGCTCCTCTTGTCTAATCACCATGTTGACTGTCCTGTTGGTTATGTTGTCATGGGAAAACTTGTTAAACTTTGGTGGTTGGTACTTGCCATGTAATGGATGGCCTACTGGATACCCAACAAGTTTGTAACATTCCTCTTGAAGGTGTCCTTCTTTTCCACATTTTACACAGTAAACTCCCTTCTTAAATGTGCTTCTCTTATTTGTACCAATGTTTGGAGTGGAAGTGGTTCTCCTTTCTGAGCTAGTGTTTGGGTTAAGAGTGTTTGGTTGCCTTGTTGTATTGTTTCTCTAAGGTTGATTGTATGTGGACCTTTATGGGTTGGTATAGGTGTTGAAAATGGTTGATGCAATGGGTTTTGCACTAAGACCCTCTCTTTGCTTTTCTTCTTGCCTTATCATGGTGTAAGCCTTAGTCACTGTTAGTAATGGTTGCATGAGAAGAATTTGTCCCCTAACATTGGAATACCCTTCATCAAGACCCATCAAGAACTGAATTAACCTCTTTCTCTGATCTCTTTCTCCATTGACCCTGCCATTCTCACAGTTGTAAGCACAAACACACATGTAGGGTGCCTCTAAGGCATCAAATTCATCCCATAAACCTTTTAACTTGTTATAGTAAATTTCAACAGTGCAATTTGCTTGTTTCAATTGAATCATATCATTGGTTAACTGATAAATCCTGTGTCCATCAATTTGTGCATAGTGTTCTTGTAATTCAACCCACAATTTTGATACAGAATTGATAAAATTCAAGTTATTGATGATCTGTTCACTTACAGTGTTCAAGATCCAGGATATGAGCATATCATTGTTTCTCTCCCATAGTGGTCTAAGATCAGAATTCAACCCTAGTTCATCATATTCACCAGTTACAATTTTCATCTTATTCTTTGCATTGAGAGCTATCATGATGGATCTTTTCCATGAAGAATAGTTGTCAGAACCAGTGAGTTTCTTGGATATGAGAATCAATCCTGGATGATCTGTTTGATGCAAGAAGAGTGGGTGATTAGAAGTGATTTCATCAGTGTGTGTGATGTTATCAGATGCATTTGAAGATGAAGTTGTAGTTCCCGCCATTTTTGAATTTGAATGATTTTGTGAATTTGATGAGAATTATGTGAATCTGTTGTGATATTCGTGATCTTGATGTAATTGTGAATGGAAATCAGGTTGTTTGATTGAAAATGATGATGTTTTGATGGATTTGTGGTGGTTTGTTGTGACGGTCAAAGTTAGTTATGACGGTCAAAGTTAGTTAGTGGTGGTGATTTCAGTTATTGGTTGCGGAATAGAGTGGTGGTTGATGGTGGAGCTTGATCGTCAGCTCTGATACCAAATTGAGAATGAGAGAGAAGCCAATCAAGGCGGGAAAAGTTGTTATATTCTCATTAATCAAAATGAAGATACATCAAGATTACTTATAGACTTTAGAAAGTCAAACTATGAAAGTCAACTAAACTATGAACTACTTCAAAACTAATACAATGCTTGAATTAAACTACCACAGTTAACACTAAGACTAGCTACATTATTGATACACACTACATTACATCACAATACACTTGAGCCTTGTTATGCAACTTGAACTTTGATGATTTGATTGATTTGTCCTGTTGCAGTTTTATGTTATGGACTTGATGGCTTGTATCTGAACTTGTAGGTTCTCCTTTAAATAATGACATGGTTCGGAAGTTTGCAAAATCTTTTACAACGGTGTAGGAGATCACGAGACCTTCATGAAAGTCTAGTAACCTGGCGTTTGAGATGGTCTGACATGAGAAGAAAGCAAGGGGTGCCTATGTTGATTGGCACGAATGTGCCCCCTTGTATACCAATCATTATTCTTTAAAATACTAAAAACTCAGTAACGGTTACTGTTTGAATAAAACGAGCGGGTGAGCCCGCGCTTTGCTGCGGGAATGCTGTGTTGAATCGAATGTAGTAGATATATTGACCCAACAATTGAATCATAATTTAAATACAATCATGAAAGGCATGACCATCTTATTTGGTCCTTATGATCTTTTTTTGTGGACTCTATGTTCCAAAAGTCAAGCAAGTATTATCCTCTTTTCTACTCGCAAAATGACAACCACAATTAAACATTAAATACTTAAATACCTATATTTAACAAAGCAATATACCACTAATATCCCGATCTATTGGTTTTACATATGTAGAAGTGGTCATTTCAATCAATAAATTCTAATTCAAAATATATTACGGTAGTAATGAAAAGATTACCAAAATTTACCCATTCTAAACCATTGGTCAACCGACTCTTCTTTTGAGCTTTAACATTTCCTTGTGAAAGTTATAATAAGCCTAATAAGCTCAATTTAATAAAGAAGCAATCCATTGCATCTAAGCTAAAAGCAAGAAATTCTTGCAATGGCAGCAGTCTGACTTACAAACCCAGCCCTACACACCACGCTAACTACTCCTGAGTTTACAACTATTGGCGCTGCTTATGGTAAATGATGTGCTACTATGATGAACTCAACATTTCCTAGTTAGTTTCTTAGTGTGGATAGCTTAGTTGCTTTTACATTGGCATTATGAAATATTTTTCACCACATTCAAGTATTATTTTTTTCACTTTCAGCAGTGAGTTCTCAAAATCAATGATCATTCAACATACCACAAACAACTTAAATTAGCAGCAGCATCTACCCAACATATTTGAAAATCAGCTTCCTTAATACCTAAATCTGTAAGTGCCTAAAGTAGCATACACAAATAATCAGATAAGCAGTTTTTAAAACAGTAATCCCAAACACTCCTTTAAAGTAATTACTCACCTCAAAACGGTATTTATTTGAAGTAAGGTAATCAGGACCTTCTTAAATAGACTGCATGTGTAGATTGAATAATGATGAGTTTCCAAATACTCATCATTTTTACATAATCTAAACTGCAAAATCATCTGAAAACACTCATAAACACATCAAAATGATCAAATTATCACAAATCAGTGTTTTATGTGTTTTAATTGCAAAATATCAAAATCGATGAAAATGCATCAAGTTTGCAAAATTGGCAGTTTTAGTCCCTCGAGTTTTAAAAGTTGTCAAATCTAGTCCCTGGAAATTCAAAATTGTGGAAATTTATCATTCACGGTCCCTGAAGTATTCTAAGTTGTTTAAAATGATCCTTGAATGATTCTTTGGTCAATTGGCAAGAAAGGTCCCTAAACTTTGGAAAATTACAAAATTAATCCTTGGACCTTTGAAAATGGATTTTATGCAAAAAAGGGTCCTTGTTTTATCAAAGTTAGTCAAGTTTGGTCCTTGTGAGAAGTTTGGAATAATGGCAAGATCAGTCCTTGAAGTTTGGTCAAATTACAAAATTGGTCCTTGTTTAATTCACAAACCAAACGGATCAATATATCAAAAAGCCCAATCCAAATCCAATAATCCAAGCCCAATCCACTGTTTTGACCCCTTGAGCCTTGACCCTCCAGTCCAAATCTGTTTTTGACCCCAGCCAATACCCTTTTTGAACCCCTTTGTTATTATTAAAACTTCGGTCAAATAAAGTCAAACCCAGTGTACGCGCCCTTATACCAGAAACACTGTAGCATTCTCTCCTCAACACCTGAAACAGCAATACCAGTCACTGGTTTTCACCATTTTTCTTACCCCTCCCATACCATGTCCCCTCCACATCATCTATACTCCAAAATCCTTTAATTACTTCAACCAAACTCAATTAATGATAAAAACACCTTGAAGAATTTTTGGCGCCAAAATGCTAGGTGGATGGTCCCGATGATTCTAGCCAATCCAATGGTTCAAACTTGGTGGGATTCAATCGAAGCGCATGGGATGTATGAAAAGTCTATAAAGTAGAGGAGTTATGCATTGTAAAAGATATCTAGTGTAATTTTTAACTTTCAAGTCGTTTTAGTTAATTTCCACTTTCGGTTTATGTTTTAAGCCTAAAACTTTGTATTTCAAGTTATTACATTATAAGAAAGCTTTTGTGAAGGTTTAATTCAAGTATCAAAGTTTATTTCGGTTTATGCAATTTCTAATATTTATGCAAAATTTCAAGTTGTTTCAAATGATGTTATTGGTTGTTTGTATGGACTAGATTAAGTCACTTAAGCTCCTAGAAAGCTCATTAAAGCTTTTAGTTAACTTAAAATCGTTTAGACTCAAAACCAAAAATCACCAAAATCCAAATAAATACTTGAAAAATAAAAAGGGTTCTATGGAAGTGTTCACAATTTGGGCGGGTATATAATGGATGGCTTGGGTTAGTAGCTTATTGGTAGCTTATAGGGTGTTAGTTGATCTTGGTTCTCGGTTTTAAGCATTGGAAGCTTTTGTAAGCTCTTTTGATCATTTTAGCATTTGACTGTGTTGCTTGTTCATTAGCTCTAATTCTATTTCTATTTGTTCACTAGTTATAACTTAGTATGTTTGATCATTAAAATCGTGAGTTTGTTAACTTAAATTTGTATTTTGCAATAATCTCATTTTGATACCAAATAAGCCTAGGTCTAGAATCTTGGTTTCAGTTGATTAGTGTTGTTGATTTGTGTTCTCTTAGTGCTAATATTTGATAATACAAGGTCCGAAATCAAGTTTGTAGTTTAAAATTGTGTTTTGCTTTGTAAAAGTTCATGCGATATCATCATTAAGGTGTGTTTGGTTTAAGGTGTTCAAAGGGTCTTTGATCCTTAGCATTGTTGGAAACTTGCATACCTTGGTCTAAACTACTAATTTGAGTCAAGATAACAAGTCCTATTTCATCAAAAGTCAAAATTTCATGTGATTGGGCCTTATGCAGTTACTGTTGACAGTCAAGGAGCCAAAATCTTGATTTTGTGTTCAAAAGTTGTTACTCTTGCTTAATTCAGTCTTATTTCACTCTAAAACAACATCATCAGTACTTTAGATCAAATCAAAAGTCATTTTGGTCAACTTTTTGGTTTTTCTAAAAAAGTCAAATTCTAAAGAGGTCGTTTTTGAATAAACTTTGGAATTTCACTAGGAGTTTAATATCAAGATTCAGTTTATAAGCTCTTGGGGAATCAAAGTTTGGTTGGTGTAGAAAAATACAAAAATGATAGTTTTTAGTTTTTTAGCTTTTTAAGTGCTTTTTGGACTGCTTATTGTGGACACCCTAACTGTGATAGTGCCCTGTGCACAGTAATTGTGCTCAACTTCAAAAGCTTGCATTAAGCTCATTCCTTGTCCAAATCTTGTAATTCTTGCTTCTTTGGAAAGCCAACTTGGTCATCTTGAGGACCCAAGTCTTGTTTTTAACTTTGGAACTCATTTGCTAGGGCTGCTATAAGTCTAGAGTTTGTCCCATTTTCTGTTTTTCAAACACTAGAGGCATAAGTGCTTATCAGCTTATTGTAGCTTATCAGCTTGAGTTTCTGTCTCTTTTAGCTTCATTTTAGCTCATATAACTTGTTGGTAGCTTATTTGAGTTTCTGTTTCATCTTTTGAGCTTGTTTGAGCTTATTCCACTTAATAAGCTCATTTTCATGTCTGTTTGATCTTAAGCTCATCAAATCACTTATTTGAAGTTTGTAAAATTTTTGTTTTGTAAAAGTTTCATATAATCAGTATTAAAGTAGTTTTCAAAAGAAAAATCACAAAACATCAATATAAAAATAGTGATAGCGTTTATTTAAGATTTTTAGCTTTTTGATTTTCTTTTCAACTTTTTAATAAGCAAATCTTGTTTTTATAGTTTTCTTAGGTTTCGTCATCTTATAGGATTTTTAGAAAAAGTTTGATTTTTCTTTATCTTTTAGTATTTATTATAATTTTAATTAGTTAAAAATAATAAATAATTAGTAATAAATAATTAAAAAGTCTAAAAATATATTTTCTGTTTTAAAATTAGTTTTATCATATTTTAGATTTTCAAAGTTAAAATTTTATTTTTCCAAGTTTATTTTCTATTTTCTAGTAATTAAGTGTATTTTAAATAGTTATTAATTAATAATAATTAGATAAAAAGTGTGAAAAATATATTTTTAGTTTTAAAATTAGTTTTATAGTATTTTAGATTTTTCAGAATCATAAGTTTATTTTTCTAGCCTTATTTCCTATTTTCTTCTATTTTAGGGTATTTATTAAATAGTTAAAATAGTTTTTAATTAATAATAATTAATTAAATAGTGTTAAAATAATTTTCCTTTTCTAATAATTTTTTTTATTTTAGGGTTCCAAAATGTCATTTTTATATTTTAGGCTTTTATTTCTTAGTTTTCACTTTTTATTTTGTGCGTGTCGTAGTTTTTAAAACTCACGTTTACGTTTCTTTGATCCGTTGTTGTGCTTTCCAATTCGTGTCCAATTCCTTTCCAATCAATCAAGAGTGTAATTTCTAATCATAACCTTTCTGAGATCACTATCCTTGGTGATCATCCCATCATCTGAATCGCTTTACACACCATTGAGTCTCATAGTGGGACTTAACGACCGGAATCCCATATATTCTCTCGATCTTAATTGTATTTGTGTTCGAGCGGTTTTAGTCTTTTGACTTGACTGTTTTGGACCGAATCAAATTTTAGCGCCACGCCGGAGGCTTTAAGCGTGTTCTAGCCATTTTCGATCCATTGTTGCACATACCCACCATTTGTAAAGAGTTTTGTAAAGTTATAGAAAATCAAAAAGTCATTAACACTTTTCCTAAAGTGTTAAAACACCAAAAATATAAAACAACAAAACAATCGAACGTTTTCTATTTTGTATTCTCTTTAAGGTGATTCTTAAAGAGATACGATTTGGTTAAACAGGACGATAACAAAAATATTGTCCGAAAGTTTTGAACCCATCAAGACAAATCTAACCTACGTCTTTTCGGTGGTACTTAATTGAATACATAAAATCAACCACCGCAAATCAAGGCGAAGCACTACCTAACTGGGGTGCGACCATTAATAAGTTCGAACATCGATTTAAAACTTGCCTTTGTGTCACTTGTGATTTGGTGTACCTTTTCAAAGCCATTTCATCCGTGATTATTGGTTAAGTTCACTTGTGTTTTGCCTCATTTGTTTTGAAAATTGGTTTTATACATAGTGCATGCGACTTGCTCTTCCAGTTCTACAAGTCCACTTTCCGAACTTGAAACATTCCTCATGACGCAGAGACGTTCGGCTCCTTCACCGTGATCGAGGAACGCCTACCACCACCACCTCCCGTCGAAATGGCGAAGACAAACCGATGAATGAGCTTCTCCAAGCACCCATCGAGGTTACGGAGATGCTATTGTTGTCCCAACCATTGTGGTCGATACCTTCGAGCTCAAAACCGGTTGCTCAATCTAGTAACCCAAAGCCAATTCTATGGTTTTGAGCGGGATGATCCTCATGCACACATTCGATGGTTTAACAAGATAGCATCTACCATCAAGTACAAGAATGTCCCATCCGGTTATCAAGCTTCTTTCCCATTTTCTGTAGGACAAGCCCGGAATTGGCTTCGAGAAACAACCCCTCGCTCTATAGAGACATGGGAAGATCTTGTCACCAAATTAGATAACTAGTTCTATCCTCCATCCCGAACCACAAGTCTTAAGAATGAGATAATGAAATTTTCTCGAGATTTGATGAATCATTTGGGGAGGCATGGGATCGTTACAAAGAGTTGCTTCAATGTCCGCATCACGGTTTTACCGAGTTAATGCAAATGGATACTTTCTACAATGGTCTCAATCGGGCTAATCAAGATTCTTTGAATGCCTCCGCGGAGGTAATTTCCGAGCAAGACCACCAAAGAGGCCTTGCGGATCATTGAGAACAAATCTCAAGTCCGTCCTTTTAGAGCTAAGACATATCGGTCTAATCTTGGACCTTCTTTTCTTCATCCCCGGTGAGTACATCTAGCATCGATGCTAAGATTGATAAACTCATCGATGTCGTTTCGAGCTTTGGTTCTTGCTAACCAAAGAAAGTCACCTTCACTCTGACACCAACACATGGTGAAGTGAAGAAAGTTGAAGTTTGTGTCACTTGTGGTGGTCCTCATGCATACTACAATTGTACCGCCACCGATGGTAGTCCTTTTGAGGCAAATGCTTTAGGCGGTAGTTCACAACAAGGAGGTAATCAATACCGTCCTCAAAATGAACCACACTACCGCGCTAACACTAATCGTGCACCACCGGTTTCAATCCAAATCACAACATGCAAAACCGGAATCGAACCAACCAAGAATGAACCAAGGTTATCAAAACCAAGGTAATTTCTATCCGGACCCAATCGGGTTTCCATCATCAAGAAACCCTCATCAAAACAATTTCAATCGAGGAATCAATTTCATGGGAATATGAATCCTAATCAAGGAATTTTGGTCATAATCAAAATATACGACCTCAAATTGTCCCTCCAGCTCCTCCGTCATTACTCCTCCAGACCATCATCGATGAGTTATGAAGCAGTTCATGAAATCCCAAGATGAAATGAGCAGGTTGTTGGTTGGTCACCGATTGTCGATCGAAGAAGTCTTTAAATGATCGACCCTGCCTGTACTTTACCGAGCAACACGATCGCTAACCCGAGGGGCGATGCCAAGGCGATCACAACCCAAGTGGTGTTTCATACCCGGACCCTTTGTCCCTACTACCTTCTTCTTCTTCCCTTCCTAAGGTAGTGGACGGTGAACCTCCAAAACATAATGGACCTACGACTCCAATGCCACCTCCACCGGTGCCAATGAGTCAAGTTACCAAGGAAACAACGGACAAAGTGCATAATTCAAGCCCACGGCATCAAGACACGTCCCACCTTCTGTAGTCCATCCTCGAGTGGTCCAAATCCCATCAAATCAAGGAGTTGTTTTGAACCTCCCGTAGCTCTGCTGAGAATCGAATCCAAATCTTCTATTCCTTACCCATCGCATTGAATGAGCAAAAGCTCCGAGAAAGCTAGTCATCAAATGGATAAATTTTCCAAATTTTCCAAGAGTTACATTTTGACATAAGCTTTATGGATGCTATCATGCCGATGCCCAAGTTCGCATCGACTCAAGCACATGTTAAGCAATAAGGAAAAGTGTTTGAAATGGCTAAGACTCCTCTTAACGAGAATGCTCGTAGATTATTCGAAAAGCTTCGAAAAGCTTGGAGATCCCGGAAATTTCTCTTACCTTGTGTATTCCGGGGATGGTTGAATGCTTTGCCCTAGCAGATCTTGGTGCAAGCATTAATCTTATGCCATATTCAGTGTGGAAGAAACTGCTCTTCCGGAACTCACTCCTACATGCATGACTCTCGAGCTTGTCGATCGTTCCATATCCCGTCCTCTTGGCATTGCCGAGGACGATTTGTGAAAGTAGGAAAGTTCCATTTCGGTGACTTCGTGGTTGTTGATTTTGATGTCGATCATCGGGTTCCTCTCATTGTTGGTCGAGGATTCTCGAGAACAGGCCGTGCTCTCATAGATGTATTTGAGCAAGAAATCACATTGCGTGTTGGTAATGAAGTCGTCACCTTCAATCTTGACCAAACTTCGAGGTACTCCGCAAACTATGATTCAATCGGTTAACCGAATAGATATCATTGATGTTGCTTCGACGAGTACTCTCGAAGTTATGGGTTATTCTCATAATTCGTGAGTGGGGATACCACCACATCTTCTCGACCTATCATAGCTAATTCTACTCCCTCTATCACTCCGTGAGGAAGCGACTTCATCTTAGATGAGATTGAAGCATATTTGGCTAGTGATTCTGCACTGGGAAATTGATCACGCCCAATTGATATTGAGGGGACATACTTCTTATTGAGAAGTTGCTCAATGATGATCCATCATCAACCCTCATCCTAGTGATTCAATCCCGTTGAGATTAATCAAAATGAGATTAACGGAGGAGATATTCTTCTTAAGAAAGTGTCAACTGGATACTTCTCTTCCTCTCCTCCCATCAAGCTTCATAACGAGGAAGTCAATTCGGTTGAGAAAATCAAGAATTTCCGAGGTTGAGCTTAAGGACTTACCTCCTCATCTCGAGTATGCATTTCTTGAAGGTGATGATAAATTACCCGTCATTATTGCTCGAGATTTGAGTAAAGATGAAAAAGTCGCCTCATTAAAATCTTGAAGTCACACAAGCAAGCAATTGCTTGGAAACTCTCCGACATCAAAGGTATAAACCCCGAGTTACAGACTCATAAAATCTTGATGGAGGATGACTTCAAACCCGCAGCTCAACATCGAGGCGAGTGAATCCAAAATCCATGATGTTATTAAACAAGAGGTTATCAAACTTCTTGATGCAGGATTGATTTACCCGATCTCGAGGCAGTCCTTGGGTTAGCCCAATTCATTGTGTCCCGAAAAGGGTGGCATTATCATTATCACAAATGAAGATAACGAGTTAATACCAACTCGATTGGTGACGGATGGCGTGTTTGCATCGACTATCGTAAGTTGAATGACGCCACCCGAAAAGACCATTTTCCTCTACCCTTCATGGACCGGATGCTTGAGAGATTAGCGAGGAATGAGTACTATTGTTTCCTTGATGGTTTCTCGGGTTACTTTCGATCCCTATTGATCCACGGTGATCAAGAGAAGACCACATTCACTTGCCCATACGGAACTTTTGCCTACAAACGTATGCCTTTTGGCTTATGTAATGCTCCCGGCACGCTCCAACGATGTATGATGGCCATTTTCCACGACATGATCGGAAACAATGGAAGTGTTTATGGATGACTTCTCGGTCATTGGGGATTCTTTTCAATCATGTCTCCCATTTAGATAAAATGCTTCAAAGGTGTGAAGACACCAATCTATGTCTAAATTGGGAGAAGAGCCACTTTATGGTCAAAGAAGGCATTGTCCTTGGCCATAAGATTTCAAAGAACGGATTGAGGTAGATAGAGCAAAAGTCGATGTTATTGCTAAACCGCCTCATCCTACTACCGCAAGGGTATTAGGAGTTTTTGGGTCATGCCGTTTCTATCGAGATTCATTCAAGATTTTCCAAAATCGCCTACCTATGACCCATCTTCTTGAAAAGGATGCTCCTTTTATCTTCTCACCCGAGTGCATCATAGCTTTTGAAACATTGAAGAAAAAGCTAACTCAAGCACCATTCTCGCTGTTCCCGTGGGACTTGCTTTTGAGCTCATGTGCGATGCAAGTGATTTTGCTATCGGTGCGGTCCTAGGGCAACGAAGAAATAAGCATTTTCACCTATTCACTACGCGAGCAAAACTATGACCGAGGCTCAAACTCATTACACCACCACGTAAAAAGAGCTATTAGCCGTGGTGTATGCTTTTGAGAAGTTTCGGCCGATCTTATCTTGACCAAATGCGTAGTGTACACGGATCACTCGGCTCTTAAATATCTCTTTGCAAAACAAGATGCAAAGCCGAGATTGCTTCGTTGGATTCTCCTCCTCCAAGAATTTGATATCATCATACGTGATAAAAAGGAGCCGAGAATCTAGCGGTGATCATCTGTCTGCATTAGAAAACCCTCACCAAGATGTTTTCGAGAAAAGGATATAAATGAAACATTTCCTCTCGAGACACTCAATGCGGTTTCTTTTCGTGGAAATTCCACCACCCCATGGTTTCTCGACTTTGCAAATTACCATGCGGGTAACTTCATGTGAAAGGATGTCGACCCAGCAGAAGAACAAATTCTTCAAGGATGTTAAACACTATTTCGGGACGACCCTTTCTTGTTCAAAATCTGTGCGGATCAAGTCATCCGACGGTGTGTTTATGGACGATGAAGCTATTGACATTCTCACGACTTGCCATGCCGACCCACTGGGGCCATCATAGTCCAAACTACACCGCCAAAAAGGTGTTTGATTCCGGATTCTATTGGCCCACAATCTATAAAGATGCCCACGATTTTGTCAAATCTTGTGATGCTTGTCAGCGTCATGGTAATATATCTCAAAGGAATGAAATGCCACAAAATGCCATTCAAGTTTGTGAGATATTTGACATATGGGGTATTGATTTTATGGGGCCATTTCCTTCGTCTCGTGGTAACAAGTACATACTCGTGGCTGTTGACTATCTGTCAAAATGGGTTGAAGCAAAAGCTTTACCCACCAATGATGCCCGAGTAGTTGTGAAGTTTTGAAATCTCTGCTTGCGTGTTTGGAACTCCGAGAGCGATAATCGATTATCGTGGTACACATTTTGTAATGACCAATTTGAAAGAGTCATGCAAAATATGGTGTTACCCATCGCCTCTCCATCGCATACCACCCCAAACAAGTGGGCGGTGGAAGTTTCAAACCGTGGTATTAAAAGGATTCTTGAAAGGACAAGAGGCGAGAATCGTGCATCCGGCCGGATAAGCTTGATGACGACTGGGCCTTCCGTCTGACTTACAAAACACCTATCGGGTGTACTCCATACAAGCTAGTGTACGGAAGGCATGTCATCTTCCGATCGAGTTAGAGCACAAGGCTTACTGGGCCTTAAAGCATGCAAATTTCGATATCTGACATGTAGGTGATCACGTAAAAGTTCAAATGAATGAACTAAATGAACTTCGTGATCAAGCTTATGAGAACTCTTTGATCTACAAGCAAAGACAAAGAAGATTCATGACTCCAAGATCAAGAACCGCGTTTTCAACGTTGGTGATCGAGTCCTTCTTTTCAATTCAAGATTGAAGATTTTCTGAAAGCTCAAGTCCTACCGGTCCGCCCATTCACTATTGCTAAGGTTTATCCTTATGGTACCGTTGAGTTATCTCAACCCGATGGTCCTAATTTTAAAGTGAATGGTCATCGGTGAAGCATTACTTTGGAGAGGACATTCCCCGTGGTTGTCCGGATTTACAAACATTCCCATGAACCAATGAATGCGGGATCGAGTCAAGCTAGTGACTCGGTAATCAAAAACATTAGCATGCACCATATGGGTTTTCACCCATAATTGCCTTCTTATCCCTTTCTACCACCCAGTGTGGGGAGTTTTCCCACACCTGTTGTATATTCTCAATCTTTCTAAAAAAAAAAAAAAAAAATCTTCTTCTAAATAAATGGCCGTAATATTTCCCTTTCACGTTCTTTGTTTCGCATAACCGCAGTACTTTGAATATTGAGGGCAATATTCATTTCTAAGTGTGGGGAATTCTCACGAATTTCATATATTATCTACCCAATTCCCGTTTTGGCCAAAATTTTTTTGGAGTAAGTGTTTTACACTTTCTCATTGGTTATCGATCCGCCATGTCTCAGAAGACAAAAGGATTGGCTAATCCAGAGCAAACGGCTCTTGGTAAAGATTTCAAACCGTTTATATGGCTTGCAATTTGCCCAAAATTGTATGGTTCTTCACTCCCCATCATCCTCAAAGATAATGAGTCAGTAGCCCGCAAGTTTATGGCTTGTGGTAAAGGCGATGGAAAATCCATAATTGGTATTCACTCACCAAAGATAATCTTGATAATTTATCTAAGAGTTGGCTAGTCCGGTAAGGTACGGCACGGTAAAGACATAACAAACCGTTATATGGTTTATGATTTGCCAATAAATCATCCGTTATCATTGTACCAAGATTCTTACTTGAATCAAAACAATTGGCTACTCTGTAGTGATGGCTTTTGGTAAAGAGTTTTCAAATCCATCAAAGTTTTTCAAATCATTGCTAGGGACTAGCAATATCTCAAGATGGGGGATTGATGAGTTTCCAAATACTCATCATTTTACATAATCTAAACTCGCAAAATCATCGAAAACACTCGAAACACATCAAAATGATCAAATTATCACAAATCAGTGTTTTATGTGTTTTAATTGCAAAATATCAAAATCGGATGAAAATGCATCAAGTTTGCAAAATTGGCGCTTTAGTCCCCCGAGTTTTAAAAGTTGTCAAATCTAGTCCACTGAAATTCAAAATTGTGGAAATTTATCATTCAAGGTCCTCAAGTATTCTAAGTTGTTTAAAATGATCCTTGAATGATTCTTTGGTCAATTGGCAAGAAAGGTCCCTAAACTTTGGAAAATTACAAAATTAATCCTGGACCTTTGAAAATGGATTTTATGCAAAAAGGGTCCTTGTTTTATCAAAGTTAGTCAAGTTTGGTCCTTGTGAGAAGTTTGGAATAATGGCAAGATCAGTCCTTGAAGTTTGGTCAATTACAAAATTGGTCCTTGTTTAATTCACAAACCAAACGGATCAATATATCAAAAGCCCAATCCAATCCAATAATCCAAGCCCAATCCACTGTTTTGACCCCTTGAGCCTTGACCCTCCAGTCCAAATCTGTTTTTGACCCCAGCCAATACCCTTTTTGAACCCCTTTGTTATTATTAAAACTTCGGTCAAATAAAGTCAAACCCAGTGTACGCGCCCTTATACCAGAAACACTGTAGCATTCTCTCCTCAACACCTGAAACAGCAATACCAGTCACTGGTTTTCACCATTTTTCTTACCCCTCCCATACCATGTCCCCTCCACATCATCTATACTCCAAAATCCTTTAATTACTTCAACCAAACTCAATTAATGATAAAAACCTGCTTGAAGAATTTTTTGGCGCCAAAATGCTAGGTGGATGGTCCTGATGATTCTAGCCAATCCAATGGTTCAAACTTGGTGGGATTCAATCAGAAGCACATGGGATGTATGAAAAGTCTATAAAGTAGAGGAGTTATGCATTGTAAAAAGATATCTAGTGTAATTTTTAACTTTCAAGTCGTTTTAGTTAATTTCCACTTTCAGTTTATGTTTTAAGCCTAAAAACTTTGTATTTCAAGTTATTCTGTTATAAGAAAGCTTTTGTGAAGGTTTAATTCAAGTATCAAAGTTTATTTCAGTTTATGCAATTTCTAATATTTATGCAAAATTTCAAGTTGTTTCAAATGATGTTATTGGTTGTTTGTATGGACTAGATTAAGTCACTTAAGCTCCTAGAAAGCTCATTAAAGCTTTTAGTTAACTTAAAAATCAGTTTAGACTCAAAAACCAAAAATCACCAAAAATCCAAATAAATACTTGAAAAATAAAAAAGGGTTCTATGGAAGTGTTCACAGCTGGAGCAGGGTATATAATGGATGGCCTTGGGTTAGTAGCTTATTGGTAAGCTTATAGGGGTGTTAGTTGATCTTGGTTCTCAGTTTTAAGCATTGGAAGCTTTTGTAAGCTCTTTTGATCATTTTAGCATTTGACTGTGTTGCTTGTTCATTAGCTCTAATTCCTATTTCTATTTGTTCACTAGTTATAACTTAGTATGTTTGATCATTAAAATCAGTAGTTTGTTAACTTAAATTTGTATTTTGCAATAATCTCATTTTGACAGTCAAATAAGCCTAGGTCTAGAATCTTGGTTTCAGTTGATTAGTGTTGTTGATTTGTGTTCTCTTAGTGCTAATATTTGATAATACAAGGTCTGAAATCAAGTTTGTAGTTTAAAATTGTGTTTTGCTTTGTAAAAGTTCATGACAGTCATCATTAAGGTGTGTTTGGTTTAAGGTGTTCAAAGGGTCTTTGATCCTTAGCATTGTTGGAAACTTGCATACCTTGGTCTAAACTACTAATTTGAGTCAAGATAACAAGTCCTATTTCATCAAAAGTCAAAATTTCATGTGATTGGGCCTTATGATTCTATCGTTGACAACAAGGAGCCAAAATCTTGATTTTGTGTTCAAAAGTTGTTACTCTTGCTTAATTCAGTCTTATTTCACTCTAAAACAACATCATCAGTACTTTAGATCAAATCAAAAGTCATTTTGGTCAACTTTTTGGTTTTTCTAAAAAAGTCAAATTCTAAAGAGGTCGTTTTTGAATAAACTTTGGAATTTCACTAGGAGTTTAATATCAAGATTCAGTTTATAAGCTCTTGGGAATCAAAGTTTGGTTGGTGTGAAAAATACAAAATGATAGTTTTAGTTTTTAGCTTTTAAGTGCTTTTGGATTGCTTATTGTGGACACCCTAAGCGTGATAGTGCCTCAGGTACATGAATAATGCTCAACTTCAAAAGCTTGCATTAAGCTCATTCCTTGTCCAAATCTTGTAATTCTTGCTTCTTTGGAAAGCCAACTTGGTCATCTTGAGGACCCAAGTCTTGTTTTTAACTTTGGAACTCATTTGCTAGGGTCGCTATAAGTCTGAGTTTGTCCCATTTTCTGCTTTTTCAAACACTAGAGGCATAAGTGCTTATCACTATTGTAGCTTATCGACTTGAGTTTCGCTCTCTTTAGCTTCATTTTAGCTCATATAACTTGTTGGTAGCTTATTTGAGTTTCGTTTCATCTTTTGAGCTTGTTTGAGCTTATTCCACTTAATAAGCTCATTTTCATGTCTGTTTGATCTTAAGCTCATCAAATCGACTTATTTGAAGTTTGTAAAATTTTTGTTTTTGTAAAGTTTCATATAATCAGTATTAAAGTAGTTTTCAAAAGAAAATCACAAAACATCAATATAAAAATAGTGATAAGCGTTTATTTAAGATTTTTAGCTTTTGATTTTTCTTTTCAACTTTTTAATAAGCAAATCTTGTTTTATAGTTTTCTTAGGTTTCTGTCATCTTATAGGATTTTTAGAAAAGTTTCAGATTTTTCTTTATCTTTTAGTATTTATTATAATTTTAATTAGTTAAAATAATAAATAATTAGTAATAAATAATTAAAAGTCTAAAAAATATATTTTCTGTTTTAAAATTAGTTTTATCATATTTTAGATTTTCAAAGTTAAAATTTTATTTTTCCAAGTTTATTTTCTATTTTCTAGTAATTAAGTGTATTTTAAATAGTTATTAATTAATAATAATTAGATAAAAGTGTGAAAAATATATTTTAGTTTTAAAATTAGTTTTATAGTATTTTAGATTTTCAGAATCATAAGTTTATTTTCTAGCCTTATTTCCTATTTTCTTCTATTTTAGGGTATTTATTAAATAGTTAAAATAGTTTTTAATTAATAATAATTAATTAAATAGTGTTAAAAATAATTTTCCTTTTCTAATAATTTTTTTATTTTTAGGGTTCCAAAATGTCATTTTTATATTTTAGGCTTTTTATTTCTTAGTTTTCACTTTTTATTTTGTGCGTGTACGTAGTTTTAAAACTCACGTTACGTTTCTTTGATCCGGTTGTTGTGCTTTCCAATTCGTGTCCAATTCCTTTCCAATCAATCAAGAGTGTAATTTCTAATCATAACCTTACGGATCACTATCCTTAGTGATCATCCCATCATCTGAATCGCTTTTACACACCATTGAGTCTCGTGGGACTTAACGACCCGGAATCCCATATATTCTCTGATCTTAATTGTATTTGTGTCTGAGCAGTTTTTAGTCTTTTTGACTTGACTGTTTTGGACCGAATCAAATAAAAAAAATGATTTTTGTTATACCTTGAGAAACTGATAACACTGATTTCGATTATACCTTAAAAAACTGATATCGTAATTTTTTTTTCCAATTAAACCTTAAAAACCATGTACCTGCAACTGCAGCGTAAGGACAGCAGTGAAGATGATGCTGCAAAGCTGGCCTGCAGGATTATCCAGAGTCCATTTTCGCTTGAATGCATCATATGTACCGATGGCAACCCAGCCCTTGAACACACCCTCTGAACACGTCCCGTGAATGCATCCACTGAATCAAGACAGTCAACCCAATAACTGAACTCCCTCCTAGATCACACCCGACATCCCCTGATCACACATCCTAAACGCACTCACTGAAACACACACAATGAAACCTCAATATGTTCTGACTCATCCATATAATCGAGAATAGTTGATCGATTTTCAGTTCACAATATAAAGCTTATTTAAAATATTGAGATACACACCTCAAAACAACTGGAATGCGTATGAAGAGGCTTTAAAAGAAAATCCGCTTTTGGCAAAAATGATAACTGGAGTAATGTATTCATAGAAGATTGGATTGCACAGGTTTGTTTGTTTCTTAAAAATGCTTGTCATTCATAAACAGTTGATGCAAAGCTAATGCTTTTGATCACTGAATATGCTTTATTATCCATTTGACAATTGATTAAAAATAAAATAAAGCTTAAAGATTTTGATGACCGAATATGTATTGGTGCGAAGGAAAACCTCTCTTGGAGCTTGATCTATTGTGACAATAAAGTGACATGCATTTTCACATGTTGCTTTCAATAGCCCTCCCACTACAATTGGAATAAGAACAATAAATATCAGATTCCACCCATTATCATATCGAGACAGATAAATTCGGCATGTGTTAGTGTATTACCGATATTTGATATCTTGATGCACCACTTTTGGTTCAATAGCCTCGTGCAAATACGCAAGGCTGCAAATTGCAAATAATTGTTTAGGATAGATTCAAGCAGTTATCTTAAATAATTATGTTACTCGTTTCCCTTTTTGCCAACTCAACTCGCTTCTTTTATGTAGATGATGCAGTTGATAAATGATAAAAGTAGTCATACTTTATTCAAACTTTGTGTAATCTATGTAAAGCAGTTACCTGCATGATTGACGTTCTTCAAAATCCAATATTTTGCTTCATGGCTGACCTCGTAAGCTTGTAAAGCCGTTGTTCTATCCTCGATTGGACCATTAGATGAAGCAAAATCTCGTATTTTTCACCCACTTAATCCTGAACCCAAAAAAAAGAAAAAGAAAAAAAGCAATGCTCGTATTAATATAAAAAAGTGTTTCTACCTTCATCTTCATGGCCATTCTTCATTCTCTAACCCTTAGCATTCTATAATTAATCTCATCGTTTTTGCTCATTTTCATCTTCATCCACATGTCTCATACTCCACACCCGTAGACCCTGTTTCAAAACAAAATTAGCCATTTTTTCATACCCATTTGAATAGCATCAAAACCTAAATTAGAAACATTAAAAAAAGGAAAAGGTAAAAAAAGAAAAGCAGACCATTAACGGTAGGTCAGATCCGAACCCAAAATTAAGTCACCTACAATATTGCACCACATAGAAAGACAAAAAAAACATAAGAAAAATGTTGAACCTTGTGAGTAGATTGTAACATGATAAGGACTTTCCGGCAAAACCTGATCGGAGGTTAGAATTAACTCAAAAAGGACCACTCAAAACGGTGCATAATAAAAAGAAGACGATTATGGTTTATGGTTTACACCAAAAAAATTAAAAGAAGACGATTATACCTTCTTTAAGGCATTTCATCGATCACTTGTTGAGCGCCTCAACTATACCTTTTTCTTTGAGGCTATTACTGCTTGGTGTTTTCTCAAACAAAGACACAACAAGAATAAAGAAACCACCGCCTAACTCACCCTTCTTTTTTCTGGCCATGAGTGAATCGATTTTATACCGCTTCATATCCTCACCCACATAACCCAAACCACTGTTAAATCACCTTCTTTTTTCTAGGCATGAGTGAATCGATTATTGAGTCCTTTCCAAAAGCTGTTGATGCCGGAGATCTCACTTGATTCATAGGTGTTTGGATTTGTATTGTCATCGGTTAGGTTTTCAAATTTCAAGATGAAATTAATGTCAATGTGTTTTGGTGAAGGTATTTTAATTTGATGGATTTGATTATATGGAGAAAGAAGAATGAGTGAGCCGGAATTTTCTAGTAGGAGTTATTAGTTTGTGATAAGATGAATGAGACCGACATACCGGCAACCAAAGAAAAATAAATTCATGTACTATTCATGCCTCGTAACAACTTGCTCACGCTAAATTGACAAATTGCTTACCACTCAAGCAACCAATAGGAAAGAAGATTAATTCTAAATGGCTTGCTTTGGTTCACCCACCGCAATCGCCTTTAGTAAATTGACAAATTGTCCCTAATACCACTCAAGCAACCAATAGGAAAGAAGATTAGAATATTCTAAATGGTATATTTGCTTTGGTTCACCCACCGCAATGCCTTTTAGTATATTATATAATTATCTTAAAAAAATTACGATCTAATGGTAAAAAAGTGTGACTTATGGTAAATGACCACTGTTCCAAATCATTCTCCATGTCATTTCTCAACCCCAATAAAGTGTACTATTTCTTTTTATCTAAATCCCTTTCATTGTTTTTTTCAGAAACCTAAACATAACCAACGTTGGATGTAGTAAATGTGGATGTATAAAAAAAATTAATAGAAAAAAATAAAAAGATAATTAGTTTGTTTAATAATCATGTTTACTTCTTTTTAAACATTTTAAAATCATAATTTATGACAAAATTTTTAAAAAATATTTATATTATTTTGTGTTTACGATATATAATAATTTATAAATTTGTATAATATTCTAAAATTTATTAAAAAAATAAAATTATAATAGAATCTTAAAATCTTGATTTTACATCACATCTTACAAAAACGAAAATGATCTTATCCTAGATTACTTTTTGTCATTATGGAAAAATTACGATTCATTAAACAGCTTCACGCTCGTTTAATCATAACTAATCTTCACACTGACCCATCATCAATACTACCCATAATCAAATCATATTCTCAACAACAGCACAATCTGAACAAAACCCATTTACTATTCAACCAAATACCAAGACCCACCTTGCCAATTTGGAACATCATGCTCCAAGCCTTTTCAAAAAGTGACAACCCTTTTTATGCACTCCAACTGTTTGATGAAATGCGTGAACAAGGATTTATGGGAAGTAACTTGAGTTATGTATTTGTTTTGAAAGCTTGTGGTCGTGTTAGAGATTTTGGTTTTGGCGGGAAAGTTCATGGGTGTGTATTTAAGATGGGGTTTGATAAATATGTTTATGTTTGTAATGCTTTGATTCATATGTATGGTTTGTGTGGGAAGTTGGAATGTGGGAAGAGAGTGTTTGATGAGATGCAGGAGAGGGATTTGGTTTCGTGGAATTCGATGATTTGTGGGTTTAGTCTGGGGAAGAGGTTTAAGGATGTTTTGAGAATGTTTGGGCTTTTGAGGGAGGGGGGTTTGGTTCCTGATTCTGTGACGATGGTGAAGGTTATTTTAGCGTGTATTAACTTAGGTGAGACGAGTGTGGGAGAGGAAATGGGCGAGTATGTTAAGGAGAATAATGTTGGGATTGATGTTTACCTTGGGAATACGTTAATTGATATGCATGGAAGGTTTGGTTCGATGGGGTTGGCGCGTGAAGTATTTAATGGAATGAAGGAACGGAATGTTGTTTCTTGGAATGCTATGATTTCGGGTTATGTAAAAGCAAGGGACTTGATTGAGGCAAGGAAGTTATTTAATCAAATGCCGAAACGGGATGTTATATCGTGGACTACTATGATTACTGGTTACTCTCAAGGTGATCGGTTCTCTGATGCAGTGAGTCTCTTTCTTGACATGATGAAAACTAATGTTAAACCTGATGAAATCACGGTTGCTAGCGTGCTTTCTGCTTGTGCTCATCTAGGGTTGATTGATATGGGAAAATCTATACATGATTATATTCGTAAAAACAGCATAAAAGAGGATGTGTATGTCGGGAACGCTTTGATTGATATGTACTGCAAATGTGGTTCAACAGATAAGGCACTTGATGTGTTTCAAGAAATGGAAATAAAGGACGCGGTTTCGTGGACTTCGGTGATTTCGGGACTTGCTGTGAATGGAAATGCCATTTATGCTCTTGAGCTCTTTTCTGAGATGTTAAAGGAGAATGTTCATCCAACTCATGGAACGTTTGTAGGGATATTGCTCGCTTGTGCTCATGCTGGCTTAATAGATAAAGGTTTGGAATATTTTGAAAGCATGAAAAAGGATTACGGGTTGCAGCCAGAAATGAAACATTACGGGTGTGTAGTTGATCTGTTGAGCCGATCGGGCAATCTTGGTAGAGCATATGAGTTTATGCTACAAATGCCGATAGCTCCGGATGTCATAATATGGAGGATATTACTTGGTTCCTGCACGCTTCAAGGAAACATGGTCCTAGCTGAGATTGCAACTAAGAAGCTTCTTGAATTGGATCCTTCCAATAGTGGGAATTATATACTCTCATCAAATATTTATGCTGGTGTAGAGAGATGGGACGATGCTATGAAAATGCGAAATTTGTTGAATGAAGGTGATGTGCTAAAACCATCTGGCTGGAGTTCTTTGCAAGAAAACAGCTAAGCACAAAAAGGTTATTTATTGTTAACTACAGATTATGCTTAGAATGTATTTTGATCCATAACATTTTGTATATCACTCACTCGCCTCTGCCTCATTATTACAGAGGTTAAATATTACCTTGATGGCATTACCGCTCTGAGTACGTGTTTCAAATGCTTTCTCAACATCTACTTGTGTAAACTTGTATCTGTGAGTTATAACTTATAAGTGGCTTCACATCAATTTTTCATGTCCTCAAAAGCTCAATGTATAATGGCCATGTGTTCCTATATTTGAATATTCCGATAACATCAACCAGTGTTTTTTAAACCGAACTGATTTTTTTCGGTTCCTGGTTTTTTCCAGCTCGGGTATTTTTTCTGGTTGAACCGGCTGGTTCGGCCCGGTTTTAAAAACACTGACATCAACTTCCTCATAGTCAGAGAGAGAACAATGTCATAATTTTTAACTAGCTTACGTGTATGTAATCAATCTTGTGAAGTAATTGAAAGAAAACCTTGAAGCTGCAGCAGCCAAAGGGATGGTCATCTGACTCTCCTAATCCCACAAGACATACTTAACCACCAACCCGAGTGGTATTAAAGCAGTTAACATGGTTTTGTCAAACCCAACTTAGTCAAAGCTAATATCCACACTCCCACCCATGATTGTATGAATCTTCATTGCTTCCTCACCTATATCTTGTGGTAAACAACATTTTTTATTTTGTATAGTATTGGGTTTATATATGTCATAAATGACAGTTTCATTTGATGTGCAGAACCTGGATCTATGTTGAGACTTTGAAAAGTTCTGCACCAACGTCCTTAGCCATTGATAATAGGCGATTATCAACATCAGCAATCACGATTTTAGGGGCTCAAAATGCGTGGGCAGCCAGCATAGTTACAAGACCTATCGGTCCAGCTCCAATAATCAAAACTTTAGTATCCGGGGTGACATTGGCACGACGGCAAGCGTGGACACCAACACTAAGAGGCTCACAGATGGCTCCTTCTTCCAAGCTCACATGATCAGGTAACTTGAACACTAGATTTGCAGGATGAACCACCTGATTCAAATCATTCCCTCATTATTATCTGTTAGGTATTGTGGATTCAAGTATTGAAAAGTCGTTTGACCTGATTTGC
This sequence comes from Chrysanthemum lavandulifolium, assembly GCA_022545495.1. Classification (NCBI taxonomy): domain Eukaryota; kingdom Viridiplantae; phylum Streptophyta; class Magnoliopsida; order Asterales; family Asteraceae; genus Chrysanthemum; species Chrysanthemum lavandulifolium. The sequence continues at coordinate 13,107,448 of CM040245.1, forward strand.
AAGAGAGCCATTGGTTGGCGGAGAGCTGGAAAAATTCATCTTTTTGCATAAGTTATTCCTTCCATTTTTACAAAGATTACAAATTTGGCAACTAATAGCAGGCTCCTAGAGCTACTCGATCACCCACTGCTACGGACTTCAGGTTGGACCCAATATCTTTGATGATACCAGCACACTCATGTCCAATTACCACAGGCTTTTTAACTACGAAATTTGCAACTCGCGTGTTCTAGTTGCACAATGCCACAATCAACAAACTAAGTACATAAAATGTAGAGCGTTTTAGATGAGTTGGCAATGGGTCAAAGCGTGTTGGATTGACCTGGGGAACACTCTTTTTTTTTTTTTTTTTTCTCACTTTTGTAGACATATAGATGTGTCAAACATTTGTATATATATCAAATATTGACCCACTTTGGACCCGTTGCACTGTTACTTAAGTGTTTAAGTTTTACCTTGAAGTGATGAACATCACTTCCACAAATTCCGAGAGTCTTGATCTGGATTTTAACATCATTAGGGCCTAAACGTTAAACACATCAACCATAAGGACCTCCAATAGAAACCTTTTAGATAATTAGTTTGGAACTGAATTGAAAAAATAATCAAATGTTTTGAAATTGTTGATTCAGATGAGAATTTGGAAAAGATGAACCTAGAGGTGGAAGATAATAATGTTGAATTTGAAGGTTCTTGATACGAACAAGCCAAGCTGCCATGTTCATCTCTTCACCATCTTCATTCTCTTGTGTCTGCATCATCCTTCTTCACATCGCGTGATCAGCACCGCAGCTCGAAAGTGGTTCGAAATTTGATGAGAAATTTCGTACTTGGGACTGTTGTCTTTAGCAACTCTTATTTTTCACTTAAAGCTCGATACGCAAGTGCTTAGGCATTGAGTACCTGTTTTCTTAGCATTGTTGGTTTGATTTTAGTGAGTTTGAACTCTGAATAGAGAACTACGTATACAGAAATAGATTTTTCTTATTATTATCCTTTGTGCATGGAACGTGAGTTTTGTATGCACTGTTGAAATAAAATAAGGGTTAATAACCTTTTAAAGCACTATACTTGTCAAGAATGTCAGTTCTGCCTAGAACTAAAAAACTAACTCTTTTAGACATTAAAGTTGTCATTTTTGTCTTTCTTTAAGTATTATGACCATATTATAACCATTTTACCATTTTTAAATTTTTTTCAAAATACTTTTTTTTTTTAAAATTTGTTTTCCAAAATTTTTTTTTTGAATTTTTTTTTAGAAGTACTTTTTTTTTAAAATTTCTGAATTTTTTTTTTAAATATTTTTCGAATGGTAGAAATGGTGTAATATTGTCATAATCTTAAAGAAAGACAAAACGTCAACTTTAATGCTAAAAGAGTTATTTTTTAGTTCGTTACGTAAACCCGCATTCTCGACAAGATAATCTTTAAATTATTAATATTTACCATAAAATATTTCAGTAAAAGAATTACAATTACAAATATCTTGAGTTAACAATAATACACGTGGACCGTCACAAATTGAGTCGACTAGACTACTATTTCTTTATCCTACCTTTTTTCTTAATAAAATTAATAAAGCCTTATAATAAAGGTATTATCTGGGTCATGCAGTGAAACCTTTGTCGACTGATTAAAATAGTTGACAAGGTATCCACGTGTCGCAACATGGTTGTGTACAAGTGTGTTTCTTCGCTCTCTTTTTAGGTCACGTACCTCGGTGAAATTTGGATATTACTAATATGGGTTTTTCTAACTTGTGCTCTTAGCGCACAAATTAAATACAACAAAAGTACACAAAAAATACACAGAGACCAACATAAAAGTACACTTTTCTATACTTTATGTGAATTCTTATATACTTTTTCGTGGACTCATGTGTATTTATAGTGTGCTTAACTTGTGCCATAAGACACGGAAAAACCCTACTAATATTTCTAGCCCTCACAAACTTTTAAAAAGTCTATACTTTTGCCCTCAAAATTATTATTATATATACCACAAAGGTTGAAGAACAAAACACATAATCATCTTGATTAATTCTAAAAGAGTTGTTAAGGTTAAAGATTATGGGAAAAGGTGGAAAGAGTGATGGTGAAGAACAAAACATGGCTGCTTGGTTGGTTGCTATCAACACACTCAAGATCCAACCTTTTAATCTTCCTACTCTTGGTATATTTTGTTTTTATTTTTTTAGTGTATTCATAGTAAATTAGCATAAAATTTATGTCATTTAATATATTGATTATAATACAGGGCCATATGATGTTAGAGTAAGAATTAAAGCTGTTGGTATCTGTGGTAGTGATGTTCACTATCTCAAGGTGGGTCTCTTTCATATTATTCTCATAATAATCACTCACTTATTTGAATGTTTACTGAATTTTGTTTTGTTGATTTATGGGATATACAAGCAAGTAAAATTTGATCCCTTGTTTGAATCATTTTTCCTTAATCTAATAAGTATTTGTATCAAGTTAAGATAAACAGAAACTAAGAGCTAGATAATATATATGTATTTACTATTTACTGGTAGGTATCATTTTTTGCTTATTAGAATAAAATCAAATAATCAACTCTGTAGTAAAATAAGCTAATGGGTCTAAAATCGTGTTCACGTGTTGCTTGTAAGATGTTTGAAGCTGTAATAGATGAGATAGTTAGATGTTTTACTGTTGGAAAAGTCTTAGGGTGTGTTTGTTTTAAAAAAAGTCTTACTAGAGACGTTTTTTTTTTTTTTTTTTTTTTTTTTGTTTTGAGTAAGGCTCAGTTAGGCGTAGAACATCTTCTTTCGAAGAGGTGGGGGCTTGTCTTTCGCTCTTACTGCTTTGTAAACTTTATATAATATATTTGATTGTTTATTAACTATGTTATATTTATGATAAAAAGTCGTGTTTCATGTTTACATAAGTTCACTTATTATCGTATTGCGTTGGTTTAATAAACAAATTGCAAACGAAGACTTAAAATCATTCGGACACTTATAAAGACAAACAACGTTATTTCGTTCGATTTAGACTTTTAGCCATTTCTCTTACAGGAAGATGTGGTGAGTCGGATCGGACCAAAACTTAACGAAACAAACACGCCTTTGGGTGTGTTTGTTTCATTAAGATGTTTTTGGTCCGATCGACTCACCATCATCTTCGTGAAGAGTGTGAAAGTCTAAATCGAACAAAATGTGTTGTTTGTTTTGATCATTGTCCGAATGATTTAGTGCTCGTTTTGCAATTGTTTATTAAACCAACGCAACGCGATAATAAATAACTTATGTAAATATGAAACAAGACTTTTATCATAAATATAACATAGTTAATAAGCAATCAAATATATTATATAAAGTTTATAAAACAGTAAGGCGAGAAGACAAGTCTTCCACCTCTTCTTCGAAAAAGATGTTATATGTCTGGCTGGTCTTACTCAAAAAAAAAACAAACAAGAAAAACGTCTGCCCACCTCTTACTGGTAAGAGTAAGAGGCCTAGTAAGATTTTTTTAAAAAAAACAAACACACCCTTAGTTATCTAAAAAGTACTAGATTTAATGACTAAAATTTATATTTTTGTAAGAAAAAGAGAAATTTGTATTGAGAAATAAGAGATAAGACGGTTCAAATTAGCTTAACTGATGGGGCAAATAGGTAAGTATTGGAGCTAGACTGATTATGATCAGAACCGATTTAATGTAAAATTTCTAAGATAGCATTAACATCTCTTTATTTGATGCATATAGACATTAAGATGTGGAGACTTTTTGGTGAAAGAACCGATGGTTATTGGACATGAGTGTGCTGGTGTAATAGAAGAAGTCGGGAGTGATGTGAAGGATTTAATTCCTGGTGATCGTGTAGCTCTTGAGCCTGGCATTAGCTGCTGGAGATGCACACAATGCAAAGAAGGCCAATACAATCTTTGCCCTGAAATGAAATTCTTCGCCACTCCACCTGTCCATGGCTCTCTTGCCAATCAGGTACAATTTTTTTATTTTATTTTAATAAAATGTATGAATTTATTTCGTAAATTTGATGTTAAAAAAAGGCACTTTATTTGTAACAGGTGGTACATCCAGCAGCTCTATGTTTTAAACTGCCTGATAATGTGAGTTTGGAAGAAGGTGCAATGTGTGAACCATTGAGTGTTGGGGTCCACGCTTGTCGTCGTGCTAATATAGGTCCAGAAACAAATGTATTAGTTATGGGAGCAGGGCCCATAGGACTCGTGGCAATGCTTGCTGCTCGTGCTTTTGGAGCTCCAAGAATCGTGATTGTGGATGTTGAGGACAGCCGGTTATCTGTTGCAAAGGAGCTTGGCGCAGATGAGATCATCAAAGTCTCAACTAATATTCAGGTATTCTTAATCCGTTGAACGATATGATTCATATAAAGTTACATTACAATTAATCGTTTGCTTAATTACATGGAACTTAGGATGTGGAAGCGGAAGTGGAGTTGATACAGAAAGCAATGGGAGGTGGAGTGGATGTGAGCTTTGACTGTGCGGGTTTCAACAAGACCATGGCAACGGCTCTGAATGCCACTCGTGCGGGTGGCAAGGTTTGTCTGGTGGGAATGGGCCATAATGAGATGACTGTTCCACTTACTCCAGCAGCAGCTAGGGAGGTTGATGTGGTGGGTATCTTTCGGTACAAGAACACATGGCCGTTGTGCTTGGAGTTTCTTAGAAGTGGCAAGATCGACGTGAAGCCGTTGATAACTCATAGGTACGGTTTCTCACAAAAAGAGGTCGAAGAAGGATTTGAGACGAGTGCTCGTGGTGGGAATGCCATTAAGGTTATGTTCAATTTGTGAATGGATGCCAATGGGCAGAATGACGCCAATAAGAGATCGAGTTGAAGAGATCAACTAGTGATGATGTTTATGGACTATGCGTCTTACTTGTTTAAAGAGTTAATTACATAAATCGTCTGTAACGACCTGAACTTTATTTATATATAATTATCGGTCCAGCTCTAAAGGATCAAAACTTTATTATTTGGCGTGACATTGGCACGGCGACAAGCATGAACACCGACATTTGGGAGGTTCACACATGGCTCCTTCTTCCAAGTTCACGTTATCAGGTAACTTGAACACTAGATTTTCTTGATGAACCACCTAATTCATAAAAAATTCTACTATTATTATCTTATAGGTGTTGTGGGTTCAAGTATTGAACACTTGTTTTACCTGATTTGCAAGAGAGCCATTGGCTGGGGGAGAGCCGAAAAATTTCATCTTTTTGCATAAGCTATACCTTCCACTTTTTACAAAGATTACAATTTTGGCAACTAATACGACCGGGCTCCAAAGCTACTCGATCACCCACTGCTAGAGACTTCACCGTGGAACCTACAGTATATCTTTAATAACACCAGCACACTCATGTCCAATTACCATACGCTTTTTAACTATGAAATCTGCAACCCGCATGTTCTAGCACAATGCAACAACCAACCAACTAAATACATCAGATATTTTGTCCAAAAAAAAAAAAAAAAGATTCAATTTTAAAGGCAGTATAATGGCGGGTCAAACGAGTTGGTAATGGGTTAAAGTGGGTTGGGTTGACCTACCAACACCTTTTTCTTCAAGTCTTAAATTTTATAACAATGTACAACACCCTGAATTTACTTTTTTTAAAGGTTGCAATAGTTTGAATATTACGAATTTTCCTGTTTTACCCACTTTGGACCTGTGTGATAAAACATGTCAAAATTTCACCTTGAAGTGATGTACATCGCTCCAGCGAATTCCAAGAGCCTTGGTCTGTACTATAACATCATTGGGGCTAATTTGTGAAACTAGTTAAGTGTAAATACTTTGTATACGACACATTTTAGATGCTTATTTCCAAATTCAGTAGTAAAAAAAATAATCAAACATATCGAAAATGTTGATGCAGATCAGAAATGGGAAAGAATGAACCTAGAGGAGGTAGAGGTAAGGTTGAATTTGAAGATTCTTAATCCCGACAAGCCAAGCTGCCATGTTCATCTCTTCACTATCGTTATTCTCTTGTGTGTGCATCATCCTTCTCTACACTGTGTGATAAGCACGGAACAGCATGTAAGCTGTTCAAAATTTGATGAGGAATATCTTACTTGGGACAGATGTCTTTAGCTATTACTGTTTGCATGCTTAAGACATGTTTTGTATCAGTTGTACACATCCATGATCAATAAGAAGATGTTTGGGCCATATATATCCACTATATCCTGAGGACTACTGATACCATAGACAGTTAGAATCTTATAAAATATTGAGTACTAATATATATAGTAGTTGAGGAGGAGAAGAATCATGCAAATACATTGAATAATAATGCATGTTGGGTGGGTGGGTAGGATGGATAAAATAAGTGAGCTCCTACACACATATAAGTTTGCTTTCAATATTCTAATATTATACACGTGTGTTGTCACATCTGATAATCATCATCATCATCATCATACCAATATCTCGGTGAAATTTGGATTTTACTAATATTTCTAGCCTTTCAAGTTGCAAATTTTCTATATATTTGTTTTGTAACTAACACTCTCTTAAGTCTTATCCACACCAAACTTTAAAAGAATCTATACCACAAAGGTTGAAGAACAAAACAAATAATCATCTTGATCAAATCTTAATTAGTACTACAAGAGCTGTTAAGGTTAAAGATTATGGGAAAAGGTGGAAAGAGTGATGGAGAAGAGCAAAACATGGCTGCTTGGTTGGTTGCTATTAACACACTCAAGATCCAACCTTTTAATCTTCCTGCTCTTGGTATATTTTGTTTTTAGTATTTTAATGCACTCCTAGTAAATTAGCATAAAATAAGCCCTTTGTTTCGGCTTATGTGATTTGGCTTATTGGTATTTTATTCAGGGCCATATGATGTTAGAGTAAGAATGAAAGCTGTAGGTATTTGTGGCAGTGATGTTCACTATCTCAAGGTTGGCCTCTTTCATATTCTTATCATAATAATCACTAACTTGTTTGAATATCCCTTTTTATATGTATGATTGATGGACTAATCAAAGTAGTACTTTGGTTCAAGATAGAGGTTGAGTATCAAATTTCAGGTTTTTGGTATATGCCATAAAGTATGTGCATATGAGTAAAGACAGATATAAACTAAAAGCTAGAAGTCAATCAACTGTAATTATGTTAGCTAAAACGGCTGTAAAATTATGTAGGATATACTAAGATAAAATGACTAAAAGTGAAAATTTTGTAAGGAAAAAGAGAAGCTAATATTGCTAGATGAGAGCAGAACCCTTTCAAAACTAGATTTAGGTAGTAAATAAGTAACTTATTTTACCCTCACATGGTTAGTTTTGTTTCGAGCTATTTAATAATCCGAACCAGTTTATATGGAAACTCTAAGATAGCATTTACATCGCCTTATTTAAACAATTTCCGCAGACATTAAGATGTGCAGATTTTGTTGTAAAAGAACCAATGGTTATTGGACATGAGTGTGCTGGTGTAATAGAAGAAGTCGGGTGTGACGTGAAGGATCTAGTTCCTGGTGATCGTGTAGCTCTTGAGCCTGGCATTAGCTGTTGGAGATGCACACAATGCAAAGAAGGCCGATACAATCTTTGCCCTGAAATGAAATTCTTCGCCACTCCCCCTGTTCACGGTTCTCTTGCCAATCAGGTACAATTTATTTACATTCGTGTAGTCTTATACAATTTCTAATTTATAATGTTGACATTAAAAAATGGTTATTTGTTTGTAACAGGTGGTACATCCAGCAGATTTATGTTTCAAATTGCCTGATAATGTGAGTTTGGAAGAAGGGGCAATGTGTGAACCATTAAGTGTTGGGGTCCATGCTTGTCGTCGTGCTAATATAGGTCCAGAAACAAATGTGTTAGTTATGGGAGCAGGGCCCATAGGACTCGTGACAATGCTTGCTGCTCGTGCTTTTGGAGTTCCAAGAATCGTGATTGTGGATGTTGAGGACAGCCGGTTATCTGTTGCAAAGGAGCTTGGCGCAGATGAGATCATCAAAGTCTCAACTGATATTCAGGTATTCTTAATCTGTTGAATGATATGATTCATATACAGTTACATTAAAATTATATTTATCGTTTGCTTAATTACTTGAAACTTAGGACGTGGAAGCAGAAGTGGAGTTGATACAGAAAGCAATGGGAGGTGGAGTGGATGTGAGCTTTGACTGTGCGGGTTTCAACAAGACCATGACAACGGCTCTGAGTGCCACTCGTGCGGGTGGCAAGGTTTGTCTTGTGGGAATGGGCCACCATGAGATGACCGTTCCACTTACTCCAGCAGCCGCTAGGGAGGTTGATGTGGTGGGTATCTTTCGGTACAAGAACACATGGCCCTTGTGTTTGGAGTTTCTTAAAAGTGGCAAGATTGATGTGAAGCCATTGATAACTCATAGGTATGGTTTCTCACAAAAAGAGGTCGAAGAAGCATTTGAGACGAGTGCTCGTGGTGGGAATGCCATTAAGGTTATGTTCAATTTGTGAATGGATGCCATTGGACAGAATAACGGCAAATAAGCGATCGAGTTGAAGCGATCAGCTAGTGGTGATGTTTATGGACTATGCATCTTACTTGTTTAAATGTTTGCATCAGATAAACATATCATTATGCTTTTCAACTTGCTTCTTGTTTCAATAGTTGCTTTTGTAATAGGTCTAAAAATGGGTTGATTTGTGTCAAATTTATCTTAATTCTTAAATGACACAGTTGACTTTTTATCACCAAATCAAGAATATGTAAACACTACTTTTAGACTTTATATGCAACATTTAAAAATACTCGATGCATTTCAGTGCAGGATGTTGAAAAACTCTATGTTTATTGATCGACTATTTATAATACAAATAAAACGTAAGACGTTATAATTTTAATAGTCCTAAGATCTCTTACTAGACTTCGCAAAACTGTTGTCTACCATTGTTGTGTGAAAAGCTCTCCAACTGAATGATTGTGTGTTCAAGTGATGCTTAGTACATATGAGAAAGTTTATGATGTATATATTGTGAGGTATCAGACGTGTATTCGCGCAAATCGACGGTGTATGACGGAAAATAATTATACTTGCGAAATCGTGATTCTCGTTCGACCTTTGACGAAAGCGTCTGTTTTTTAAAATTAATATAATATATTTTTTAAAAGTTTTCAAGTTTAGAATTGATCAAATTTAAAGTGTATTAAAAGATACTTAAAGAAAATTTAACACATTAAATTAAGTTTTCAAGATAAGATTTTAATATTTCAAAAATAAGAATTCACTCTTTAATTATTATAGATTTAGTTGTCGTTAAAAAAAATCATAAGGCATTAAACGATTAAATTAACACTACTGTATAACGGTTAGTGGGACGTCCAACTTTTGGGTTGATACTATGGGGGTGTTTGGGATTACGTTTGGAGATGGATTATCTGATTATTGTGTTTTTAAAACGCAATAATCTAATTTATAGTGTTTGGATGGGAAGTGATTATTTGCGTTTTTATGCCTCAAAACTGCGTTTTTATGCCACAAATTTGATGAACCGCACTTTTACCTAAACACCCCATATAGATTCGAACGTTCTACTCTTATCACCAAATAAGTCAAATCTTATACCAATAAGTTGAGAATATTGAATCTTTAGCTTTATCTATACTACTTTATAAAGTGTTTAGGACTTTCTAAGTAAAGAAGTCTTAATTTTTTAAGACCAAAAACCATTTCTACAAAAAGAAAGTTACATTTAAAGAGGTTTTATGCCAAAGTTAAATGTATTAATTTTCCTATTAAAAACTAAAACTTGTAACATCTTTGAACTTAAATGTATTATAATAGCCCAAAGTTGTAACAGCCCATTTACACGCTCCAGGCACCATAAACTAAATAATATAATACTCCGGTATAACTGAAACAAAAAAAACACACACTACAATCTATCTTCTTTCCTCCATCTTTACATTCTCTCCCACTAAAAAAACACCCGCCTCTACTACAATAAGCTCTATCACCGCCCCATTTGCCGAAATTGCCACTATCTCTTGGTGGTTTCAGGTGGTTCCGGTCGGTGGTTTTTGCTTGTTGTGAGAGGATTCGGCTGTTAATCACCACCATCTCACTGTGGCTCAGTTGTTAAGATCTTTCAAGATAACTTTTAAGGTCAGTGATTAAGTTTTGAGGCCGAAAGTCACGAACGCGGTTTGTTATTTTGTTGTCCTTTTGTTTTAAGATCTTTGGTTGTGTTTTTGTAGATATAAGATATTTAGTTTGTTTATGTGTTTTTTTTATATGTCTCATCAGGATTTGGTGATGCTGAGTTTAATTTGGATCTAAATCTAGAGGTTTTGTTCTTTTGGTAACTTTTAATTATGCAATTTTTTTGTTTATGGGTTCATTTGTAATTTTTGTTGTTGATTATGTTTAAAAATTGAAGGATGGAGAAAAATATTCGAAGAAGATTGAAATGAATGTGTGAAGATATATAGCAGTTCTTAAATCTTTGAGGAGTTAGTTTGCTTAGGATGGTTGGTTAATTTTAATAAGTAATTTGTATAGCTTTATCGTTCATCAAAACGTTTCGTGCTACTGGATTGCAAATAAGCTTACCAGCTTCTTATGGTCGTTTCCTATGTTATTTTTATACTTTCAGTTGAGTTGATACAATTTAGATTTTTTAAGTCATTTAAATATAGTGGTTTATATATTTTTAGAAGAAAAAGAAACTACTCTTTTTTGGTGATGGGTGCATATGATTTTGATAGGGTGTTTTATATAGCCAGTAAAGATTTTTATACGCTTTCTATTTTGTTGGCGGTTGACAATTGTAGGACTTCACAAATATGAGAGAACAAACAAGTTCAGTTAATGCAAATATATTGCGAGTATAAAAAATGGTGAGAATTCATGATAGTTTTTTTTTAAAGATACATATTGTCACCATGAGGATGTAGTAATAAAACTTCATCTAAAAGATATGCAAATATTTTTGTGTTAAAAGTCCGATAACATTACCATTCATTTGCATAAAACATGTTGATAAAATGACAAAATTACGTACTACTTGCTTTGACGAAATGAATATGGGTCATTGAGGAAAGTCATGCTTGAAAATGATGGGAAATTTACAAGTATGATGAAAAAATTGAACTCTACATAGGTTAAGGGACAATGAGTCTATCATGATAGGCTCATAGAGATATGCAATATGCTTGAATCTTCTTTTTGCAATATCTTAAACCAAATCAAATCATGATATATCGACAATATAAAAATTTAGAATTTGGTTTATCAGAAATATTGTGTTATACGGAGTATATAAGAAAACATAGCATAAAGTAATCCTCTAAACAAATTCATTGCATATACTCATTCATACGTGTAAACATTAAAAATAGTTGCAACAAAGATTAATTTAACAAATACCTATTGTTTGCTACTTATAATTAACGAACCATGTCAACTTTATCAAGATGTTTTGTTAGCTAAAACCCAACAAAATAATTTGTATTTTGAAGTAAAATGAATCTGAGAAGACTGTCGGAATTGGTAAGAATGGGTAAATCGAGCCGAATCGGGATCATTTTCTTCGTGTTTTATCAGAACCAGCTCGTCATTGTTTATTTTGTTGATGCCTAGACTTTAATCACAAGTTACCCATCGCCGCAACGCGCGAGTATCTTGCTAGTCATTGTAAATTTGTAATTGACACCCTTCTTATTTTGTCAACTCTATTATTCTGTAGATAAATATCTTTAACGAGATTGGCGTTGATCCGTGGCGTTGCATGGCATGGCGAATTTTTTAATAAGAGGTGATTGTCATTAATAAATAGTAATATAATTTTTGTTTTTGTTTTTGTTTTTTTTTTTTTTTCGGGCGAATTTTTAATTGATGTTATTGTCAAGTTAATAAATAAAGAATGTAATCTTTTTCTTTTTTTTTTGCGTACTATAATCCCCCACCTTTTTTTTTTTTTTTGGTTACTGTAGAAGATCAGTAGCAAGCAAGTAGTGAGTCCGGCCCAAAATCTGACTCATCGTAGCAAATCTGTGTGCTGTATCTGTAGCAAGTAGTGTAAAACGTCGTCGTTTGGTTTGTGTTTTAATATATACTTATAATGATCTTGAGTTCATGACATAGGAATAACGTATATAGAAATTGGAAGATGATGTACATGCCATACATGGTATAAGAATATCGGTTTTTCTAACATGTGCGGCAAGATGCGCAAGACACCAGACGGCGGTCCCACGAAAAGGACGTCCTGACCCACCAAAAATACATTTTTCAAATAAAATATGTGGTCCGGACGTCCTTTTTGGGTCCCGCCTTTTTGTATGTCTTAATACGTGCCCGGCACATGTTAGAAAAACCCTAAGGGCGTTTGGTTGGAGTAAATTGGAGATATTGGAATTTCAGATTCAATCGCTTCAAATATCATTTTTAGAACTTAAATGGAGGTCTTTCAAGTAATTTAAAATTCCATTAATTCTTAAAATGGAGAATTATAACGCCCAAAAAGTGAGGAATTTAATTTACTTGAAAAAAAATTATAAACTTTTTTCTTATTGTTTTTATAAACTTTTAAATAGAATATATATGAAAAAAAATTTATAAACTTTTTATAAATTTTATTTATAAACTTTTTTATAAATTTTTATAAACTTCTTTTATCAATTTTCTATAAACTATTTTTATAAACTATTTTTTTTATAAATTTTTTATAAATTTCTTATGAAACATTATAAAACTTTTTCATAAAATTTTTATAAACTTTTTTTATAATTTTTTTATAAACTTTTTTTATAAAATTTTTATAAACTTCTTTATCAATTTTTTATAAACTTTTTTTTATAAACTTTTTTTTATAAATTTTTTATAAATTTCTTATAAAATTTTTATAAAACTTTTTTATAAACCTTTTTTATAAATTTTTTATAAACTTTTTTTTATAATTTTTTATAAATTTTTATAAACTTCTTTTATCAATTTTTATAAACTATTTTTATAAACTTTTCTTTTTTATAAATTTTTATAAATTTCTTATAAAATTTTATAAAACTTTTTATACATTTTTATAAACTTTTTTATAATTTTTTATAAACTTTTTATAAATTTTTATAAACTTTTATATAAATTTTTATAAACCTTTTTATAACTTTTTTATAAACTTTTAAAGAATATTTATGAAATTTATATTAAAAATAAAAGTATATATATAAATTTCATCAACCAAAACACGAAGGTATTTTAAATTCTAATTTTTAATTCTCAAGAATTTAATTTTCTAGAATTTAAAATTCCGGAATTTCAAATTACTACAACCAAACGCCCCCTAAGAATATAAAGTAATGGTAAAATAAGTGATTATTCTCTTCTCATGGAGCAGAATAGGCAAGACCAAAGAGGAATATCATATGTGAAAACTAGTTGATTGATTGGGGTTCAATAATTATAAAGAATGATTGCTTTGTTGGCTAATCACATCATGTATAACAAACCTGTGGTTAGGCACCTTTGAGTTATACTAGCTTTTAGCACAATATTATGGCAGGGTTTAGGTCGCAAAATAGCAAAGGATTTTTTTTAAAAACATTTCGTCTTGATACGTAAACTATAAAAAGTATAATTAGATGCAACAAACTTTTATAAAATGTTCAGATACGCACATTTTGATGTGTTATCATATCTGAAAACTGACACGCGTGGGTCACTTTTTTTAACGTGACAACACATCAAAATGTGCATATTAAAACACTTTATGAAAGTTTATTGTATTTAATAATATTTTATATAGTTTACGTGCAAAGACAAAACTTTAAAAAAAAATCGTTAGTTATTTTATGACCTAAACCCGTTATAGTATGGTTTTATGGGAATATGCCCAAAATCTAAGATAAATGTGATCCCGGTTAAGAGAAATCATTTGAACTTTGATTAAAATAGGAAATACAAATACAATGTGAATGCATGGCTTAAATGAATGAATTCCATTTATTGCTTTTTCTTATCTCTTTTGGATTGGGAATAAATAGAAAGACAAAGACGGCATTGAATTAAAAAGAAGACATGTAATTGGTCAGTTTTATATTTCTTGTCTCCTAGCATTCCTATTTTATTTTGTTTTCGGATGATATGCAGACATTTTATATGTTGGAGTGTTGGACTGTTGGAGTCTTGTAAGAATGCTTTTAAAAACTTTTTTATCGGCCGGTTAAGTCATGGGTTCAACCGGTTGAACCACGGCCGAACAGGTTTATACATATATATACTTTTTCCTATATTTAATAAGGAGATTGCATAATCTAATAATTTATCTTGTAAGTTGTAAACCTCATATTTGAATTTTAAAGTGAGTGAAGTAAACCTCATATTTGAATTTTAAAGTGAGTCTCAAGTTGCTTAGTAGGACCAATGAAGCATTGCAATTATTAAATTAGCATATTGTATGTTTACACGGTTTTGCACATGGTATGAGAGACTCTCTGTCACCTTCAAAAGTCGCGGCTTCAAATCCTTTCTTTAATAAGCTCTAAAATATAATAAAGTTTGTCAACAAGTGTGTGATTTAGATAACAAGTTAATTTCATTTCAAACCTTATGAAAATCATACACACTTAAGTCATGTATTGAACCAAACTAGTATGCTCAATTGAAAACACACGATCATCTTTTCCAACCCGATTTGATTTTGACACACCCGTTTCAAAAACTCAAGTTATTCTTTCAAGCTTTAAACAAGAAAAAAAAATTAATGGATTACCGACATCAAAATTTTAAATTTATTTATGATTCAGTCTTATTTACATCGAGCTAGTTATAAACAAACACCGCACAACAAGTGGCATGGTGAGAATTTCTTACAATACTTCCGTCCCTCGGCTCCAATCCAACCTCACATCAAATAATACACGCCACTGACCACCAAGGCTATGTTTCGCGCGAGTTTATAGGTGCATAAGCTTTTAAAATAAGTTAGTTACAAAATAAGTTTTGTTTATCTCACACACTTATAAAAGTTTTTATAAACCATAAATCTCTATAAGCCTAAGTCCACCGAAAGTGGTTTATAGGCTAGTCAAATTAATTAAATGCATTTCAAAATATAATTAATTATCACACAAAACTAAAAATATATCTAAATTTGATTTGATGTATTTTTATATAATTTTACATTAATAATCTTCATTCAATTTAATTAATTAAACAATTTTATAAAAATATAATTTCTAACTTTCGTGCATATGTTTGCTTGAGATTATGAAGAGATTATCTTATTTTTCAAAAATAATTATTTCAAAATAATCGCTTGTTTGGAATATAACTTATAAGAGATTATAAAAAAATAATCTCTTATAATCTTTGAAAATAAAGGTTCTTATTATGTACTTTATAAAATAATCTCTTTTATAATTTTTTTCCACCAACCAACTCTAACTCCAACAATCCTTTTTACAAACCACCAACCCTCCGCGCTAACTCGGCCATAGCTACAAACTCAAACTCTAACCATTTTACAAAACATACCTAAATATGATTATAAAATTAGTTAGGATTCGAATATTTCTAAGTATAATGCATTTCCTCCATCCACTAACATCTAAGATAATAAATAACTTACCAAAATTAGCACATATGCTTTTTTTTATAAATAAACATTCATTTTAAATTTTTAAGCAACAAGAACAAGTGGAATAATAAGTGGAAAAAATAAAAACAAAAACAAAAACAATAACAATAACAAGACAATAAATAACAACATTAACTCATTGTCAAAAAAACATAACACATTCAATCAAAGTGGGGGTCCTTTTTTCCTTTTTTGAGCAAACGCTAACTAAGAAGAAGAAGAAGACCCCCCTGACCCGACCCGACCTGACCAGTTCCACTTCAGGTATACATACACTCATTATTGAACTGTTATGAATATTTAGATCTGTTTTGTTTTCTTAAATTTTGTTTTTTGTTAGGGTTTTGAAGTGGTTTAAGTGTTTTTATTTATGGGTTTTGTTTATTGTTTGTTTTTTAAGTATAAAGTTTGAATCTTGATGAGTTTAGAACAAGCTATTGGTATAAAGTTTGATTTTTTTTTTTTTTTTTTTTTTGTTTTTAATAGATCCAAGCTTAAAGGTTTAGCTTATGAGAGGAGCTAGTAAGATTGTTAGGAGCTTAAGATTTATGAGGTTTGAATTTTAGCTGCACCATTTTTCTTCCGAAGACTTGAGAAGTTTGACCCTAAAAGGCTTAGATTCAACTATTTGGGGCTGCTGCTTAGTAAAAAGGTTGAATCTTTGTAACTCTTTTCGAGGTTTCGTATGGCTGTTGCCAAGAATGATATCAACAGATATAATGAATCTTCTTTTAAGTTATGCAATTGCTATAAAGTTGAGAGCTTGACTGAAACCATACTAGAGACTGATCAGATTTCGAATTTGAAAGATCGGTATGTTCTTGGAGATCAGTTAGGATGGGGGCAGTTTGGTATTATCAGAGAATGTTCGGATAAGTTGACGGGTGAGGTATTGGCGTGTAAGTCAATATCAAAAAACCGACTAGTAACTGATGAAGATGTAAAAAGCGTGAAGCTTGAGATCGAGATTATGACTAGGTTATCAGGGCATCCAAACGTTGTAGATCTCAAAGCTGTTTATGAGGAAGAAGGTTATGTACATCTGGTTATGGAGTTATGCGCTGGAGGGGAGCTTTTTCATAAACTGGAGAAACAAGGGAGGTTTTCCGAATCTGAGGCGAGGGTTCTATTTAAGCACTTGATGCAAGTAGTACGGTTTTGTCATGATAAAGGTGTTGTTCATAGAGATTTAAAGCCAGAAAATATTCTATTAGCAACAAAAGCATCCTCTTCACAGATAAAGTTGGCTGATTTTGGTCTTGCGACATACATCAATCCAGGTATATACTAAATCGCTATCAATTTGTTTTCTGTTATATTCTGTTAAAATTGGGATCTTGTAACTCTTTGTTGTGTATTTAGTGGGTCGAAAACTCGAAATTGTTATCAACATACAAGAATACAATAAATTTTAGGAACATAAATTTGTGTGGAGTGAAGTAAGCTTACTAGCTCCAGTCAGCAAGTGACATGCCATGGCCACACTGAGCCAAGCTTGCCACTTTTAACTTATAGTAAAACTTGGCGATGGTGCAATAATCCATGTATTTCTTGAAGTTGTCCTTTTGCCATTTTAGCCGTGTGTACATCATCTGGGGCTCTGAGGGTAATCATCGTCTATGTAGAGTAGAGCAGTTTTTTAAACCGTTCCAATTGGTCAAAACCGATTTTTTTGTTAATTTCATTTGCTCATAAGCTATGTGGAGTCCCATTAGTGTAAACTGACACAAGATTTGAGATACCTCACTTTATCATGATTGCTTACTCTTTTCAAAACCGCACTTGTACCTGTGGAGATGGAGTATTAGTTATATGAGTAGAAGAAGAGGGTGTATGGATGGGCGTTTTATATCACTAGTATTTAGATAAAAGTGATTTTCTATACAAGTAGCTGTGATCAGTATCAGAACACAATCCAATCCCTGCTGAAAATCTTTTGTTGTTATTCACTTGTGAATTTGTGATGGTTTACTTGATCAGTGATAACTCGTTGTCCATTTGGGCATACGACAAAATATTGTACGCAACTTTGTATAGATGCTAGATAGCAGAAATGTATTCTGAAAATATATTTTATAGCAATGTTGATTCTATTTTCTCTTTCATAAATTGTGCATTTGCATTGTTGTTTGGGTGAGGGTTGGTTACTGAGCTTATCATGTTGATTAAACAGGTCAAAGTTTGCACGGAACCGTTGGCAGTCCATTTTATATAGCTCCAGAAGTACTAGCGGGAGGTTACAACCAAGCAGCCGATGTTTGGAGCGCAGGAGTGATTCTTTACATCCTTCTTAGTGGTAAACCACCCTTTTGGGGAAAAACTAAATCACGGATATTTGATGCTGTTCGAGCTGCTAGTTTAAGGTTCCAATCAGACCCCTGGAATGGTATTTCCGACTCTGCCAAAGAATTGATCAGACGAATGCTTCATACCGATCCTTCCATTAGGTTCACCGCTCAACAAGTTCTCGGTAATTTTTAACCCTGTATAAAAACATCAAGCATTCTCACTTTTGCTCGGTTCTCTCTTGGAATCTGATGACTGCTTTATTCACTTGATTTGTAGATCATGTATGGACTAATGCCACGGACTCGCTCCCTGTAGAATTTGAGATAACAGAAATCCCATCATCCTCTTTGTTCATGGCCCGGACTGATGATATCAGTTTTGGGATGGGATCAGGATCACCAATTATATGCGAAACATTCAGTTGCAAATCATCGTTTTCATCTTTCCTTGTGGAGCCGATGACACCATTTGTGAATTCATGCGGGTTTTCGTTCCGTAGTAGTGGCGGGTCATCAAATGCTACCCTAGACTTCTGCACCCCATCCACACAATATCGAGTTTTACATTTTTTAGCCCGGGTCCAGAGACTGAGAGCGAGCCTTCAGTGTGCCTATTAGACCAGGAGACAAAGGAAGGAAAGGAGCAGAAACTGGGTGAGGTGAAAAGGGGAAGTGGTTCAAGAAAATCGAGTATGCATAACAAGCGGAACCGGACAATTGGATTGGGTGAGTTTGAGCAGCTGGACCTGGTGGTTGCTGAGTCAGTTATTCGGTGGGTGTCGTGCACACATCTATCAACTGCACTGAGGTCCGATTTTGTTTGTTGAAAGTGTGTAATTTAAAATGTTAGTTGACTTCTTGCTTCTCAAGATCAAGCTTATGCTTGGACCATATTATGTCTCGAACTATTCCTAAGGCATGGTCTCAACATCTGATATCTGCTTGTGGTTATAGGACAGTCACAGTTAACGGCTCTAAGGCTTGTCCTGTTTTAATTATCTTTTGCTTTTTAGTGATGTGTTATGTGTATATGGTTTTGGACTTTGGGACAATTAGTATAATTTTTAGGAAAATTTGCTATTTAATGGGTTGATCTTGAGCTGATTTCGAGTTTGCTTCATTTATGTATTTCTGATATCTAAGAGGCTGTTTGGGATTGCATATTTTGGCGTGCTGCTTTTTAAATTGTTAGTTTGCCATCTTTTGTTGAACAAACAAGTCAATGGCTAATGACTCATGTTGTCGTCGGTCTTTGAGGACTGGAGCTTAACTTGTTTGGTTTTGGTTTCACGCAGTCACGTGCATTACACAACATCAAAACTCAAAGCCTGATTATTACAGAATGATGTGTCGCTAAGGTGAGGGTAGATGAAGGGGTTTTGTTCTGTCACCATATCATATAATGAATGAGAAAGTAACTATGTCTAAAACAAGTTTGATGGTTTTAACTTTGCCAGCAAAATTTTCCGTCATTTAAGAGATGGTTATGATAGTGTTTCGAGCAGTAACTTGTATTTTGTATTGCTGTGATGAAATATTATTTTGATTTGCATGTTTGCAGTCACAGTTTAACTGCATTTGGTTTTATTAACTAAACTTCTATAGTTCTATGGCATACTATATCTCACTTAAATAGAACTATCTACTATGCATCTAATCTAGTTAAAACCATAAGTCAAAAACTCCATAATGACACGTCAACACTAAATTCCACGTCATCAACGCAGTTGTCATATCCGATACTCTTAGGTGGCGGTAACATCATCCCTTCTGCCATGTCAGCAAAAAACCCCTGCATCCCGAAAACCACGTCATCGTCAATATAAATCACATGGTTTTCCTTCACCTCATTGCTTTCTTCTGCCAGCGTCACATCATCATTCACAGACCTAAACGCCTCAGCTGCCTTAACCGCAGCCTTTTGAATATCCTTCACGTTGCTAGACTGAGGAATTGGTAATCGCCATAGCGAGTCAGCAAAATTCAAACACGCGGACCGACCCCTCATAGCCAAAACCGCCACGTCATGAGCTCTAGCTGCCATGTCAGCAGTAGGATATGTACCAAGCCACACTCTTTTTTTCTTATTAGGCTCTCTTACTTCACAAACCCATTTACCCGAATCCCTCTTTCGGACCCCACGGTACACCGGGTGACGAGTCTCCTTAAACTTCTTCCTGCCAGCTCGCTTTTTCGGGTTTTGGGATGCCAGGTGGACATCCTCGTCAGATGTTGAGCAAGACCCTGTTGGAATATTCCCAGCATTAAATTGGATAAAAGTAGCCATTAGTTATTAAAAGTAAGTACTATGTTGGAAAATATTTAGTGAGCTAGCTTATGTTTATGTTGGTTAAGTATGTTTACATATTTATACATGTGTGTGTTAGTACATTTGTAGTGATACGCAAGTTGCACACGGAGTGAAGGGTGATAAGGAGACAGCTAAGAAAAAAAAGAAGGTTAGGGGGAAAGTGTGTTTTTGACAAAACGGTTAAGTTTGGAAGACAACTGTTAGTAACTAACTGTAGATGGTCATGGATCATGACGTTTGACCATTTCCATGATTCTTAACACCCACTCAAGTTATTTTATTAGAAAGGTGATATATTTATAATATTTATAAGTCCTGTCATTTTCAGTACTATTTGAGACTAGAGGTACTAAGGCTAAACGCAGAGGATCGGTCGTGACTTTCGGTCTTGCTCGGTCGTGGGTCTGTCTTTTCATTGTGGGGTTTTGGTCTTGCTCGGTCGGCAGATGACATTTTAGACAGAAGGGTCGTTTACTCGATCAAGTTTGAGACAAGGTTGTGTGTTTATTTTTTATTTTTATTATCATTTTGCATTTCAAAGTACAAAAAAAAAAAAAAAAAAAAAAAAAAATGGTTGCCGCTGTCGCAACTTGATCGTCGTCTGGTCGTTGGAGAAAGAAAGCTGATGTGGCAGAGTCGAATGTGGTCACCACTGTGTTCAAGCTTAGACCAATCGGAATGGCGAACCGATCTAGGGTTGGTCAACCCTTCTCAGCTGCGTCCCCCCACTATGGCGACCATTGAAACCGCGTCTCCCCTCCCCCTTTCGTTTATATAGCCCATAACAACTTTCAGCAACTTGACATATTGTCACAATTCTCAATTTCCGGTCATTTCTCAAACTCAATATTCATCATATTAGTTCATGCATGGTTTTACATTTCACGATAAACGCATAAATTCTTATTAAATAAACACTATCGCGTAATTAATTATTTTGAACATTTGATCCGACGCTTCCAAAAATTATCCCGATATATTTTTATATTCATATTAAGATTATAAAAATAATATTATGAGTTTACCCAGTGTTTTAAATTTATTTTGTATATAAATTGTTATATTTATATAATTACTGACGGTTTTAAGTAAAAACTACACGATAATTATTATTTCACTCAAATTTTGCAAGAAATGTATTTTATAATTTTATGACTTCAATATATTTTATTTTGACCGTTAAAATTTATATTTAGCTAACGCTACCATAAATACTTAAATAAATACACAAGTGACCAATAATTCTTAAATAACTACACCTTTATTTCTATACATATATACTTAAGTCTTCAAGTTACCCAACTCTTTTATTTCTTATGGAAATGTCGACATATATAGATGACACACCACTTTTGAGTACTAAATATCCTATGTATACATATTATATTAGTTACAAAATTGATTTTTACTTCTAAAGTAGATATTTGTATAAAACTAGTAAGATAATATCTTAACACATACATTACACCTTCCTAAAGGTGTAAAACAAATGACACTCTTTCTTTTCATCTCAAATTTTCGGCCAAGGCAAGAAGAAGAGGGGAAATCCATTGTTTTTCCAAGAGCAAGTATCATCAAGCTCAATTAGTGATCTATTTCAAGGTTTTGAAATAAAAACCTAAAGATTAATTAAGATTTTCATCACTTTCTTTCACATAACCATTCAAGTAAGCATCTCATGTCCATTTTTCATCTTTCATGTTCATTTCGTATTCATTTCATCATATTTGAGCAAAAACATGCAAGTCATATGATGTTTGTACCACTTTTTCATTGTTATTAAGTGTTATATATATATTTCATCCTATAATTACTCCTTGTTATATATTATTTTTTGTGATGTCTAGGAACCCATGACACCCTAAGAAGGTGTATGGTAGGATTAGAATAGCTTCGGAGTTGCTTTGAATGGGTTAGAATAGGTTTGGCGCGAGAAAAACTCATTTCGACACGTTTTAAAAAGGGTCTGTCCTTATTTTCAAAATCTGGAAAATCCGACAGTGGGTATAATATTTTGGGCTAGATATTTGGAAAATATACTTTAAAAGCGAAACGTGGCGCTTGAACGGATTAAAGCGGAGCTATAACGAAGAAGTTATGAATTTTTCAAGTTTGACGACGAAAGATATTTGGTACAGAAAATTCAGCATGTAATCTCGACTTTTTACGAGTCAAAAATGAGTCTTAAGCGTTATAAAATGTGTCGACTTATCAAATACATATTAGTATATATTATTACGATTCCGAGGACATATAAAACGTAGAAAACGGACTTGTAACGATTAAATTACACGCGATTTAACAAAGTTGCCGTAACTTTATTATATAAGAAAAACTATTAAATTTCTAATAGACAAGTATTGCGGCAAAACAAGGACCATGTTGAGGGTCGTTTTTAATATTGACGTAGTACTTTTTATAACGTGATGTCTTCTAGTAAAAGTAAGTTCACCTAGCCTATTTTCCAAAATGTCCAACCGTTCGTCAAGAGGAGTTGTAATGAATAATATCTAGTCGCTAAACTTTGCGAAAACCACACTTAAACTATACTTTGGACTAAAGTACCATACTTAACTTATATTTTCCTTTGTGATCGAGACCTTTAGGATGGAAACTTAAACACTAAAACTTTGAGATTATGATATGAGCTTCCCAAAACCGTTGAGTTAGTTTCCTAACGCTGCGTGCACCATTTTACGGCTAGCTTTTAGAGGCCGTTTAGTCACTTTCATGAAATTGTCAAATGACATTATTTACTGACGAAAAGTTATAGATTCATAATAAATCACTAAATGATTATCGAGGATATCATTTCGACGTAAATACTTGTAAAGTATTTGGTAACTTGGCAAGAGGTCATAAACATATATTTCGACGATAAACTTTACTTTCCTAAAGGTACAAGTGGTATGGATATCATATGAGTTTGCATGCACGACATTGTTTCATGACTTATATTAGAGCATATCATTCATATTAGGTTGCAGATAGAGATCGCACCTCATTTCAGTGTATCTACTTTTGTCACCATAATCATTGCATCAGGTGAGTTCGTAGCCACACTTTTACTCGTTTAATTATTTTATAAACTCTTTGGGGGAGATACATGCTCAACTACTTGCTTTTACTTTACACTTATATGATCTTAAATATCTTTTGTTTCACTCTATGTGCGCGTAAGTAGATTATGCCCGAACTAAATTGATCACTATGTTATGAACGCTATTAGTTGAAACACTTTCCTTGATTTTGAACCCTTCGACATGTATATTTGAGCTCTTTTAAATTAATTTGGATCCTTTAACATATAAGTGAACACTTTGGACTTGATTTGAACTTTTTGACATATAGTTGAACTCTTTTAACTTGTAAAGGACCCTTTTGATATATTTTAAACTTGTTTGACGTGATTTTGAACGCTTCGACTATCTTGAACCTTTTGATATTATTCGAGCTCTTTGGTATTTCGAACTTTTGAACTCGACTTAAATCTTTGAACTTAATTACGAACTTTTGAAAGGAACTTTTGAACTTAAATACAAACTTATGACTTGTCTGAACTTATTGAACCGTACGTGTTATGACCTTGACCTAAAGTCTCCCATGATCGGAGCATCACTGTAAAGTCTCCCTTGATCGGAGCATCACTATAAAGTCTCCCATGATCGGAGCATCACTATAAAGTCTCCCTTGATCGGAGCATCACTATAAAGTCTCCCATGTTCGGAGCATCACTATAAAGTCTCGTCTTATTGGTGAAGCGTTCTCAATAATTCTCGCCTTATCGGTGGAGTGTGCAAAGTCTCCCCATGTTACGGAGCAGAACGTCTCACTATGTTACGGAGCGTTCTTGACCCAAAGTCTCCCCTGTTCGGAGCAGAACGTCTCACTATGTTACGGAGCGTTCTTGACCCAAAGTCTCCCTGCTCGGCAAAGTGCAAATTCTCCCATGTTCGGAGTGTTCTTAATTGTATATAATAGTTGTATGATGTCTTGTTCGTACATTCGCATTGTTAGTCTCCTATTAGTAGGTAGTATGGATAGCGCTATTAGAGGTCACCAACCTCTCGTCCACTATGTTACGGGACGCATATTATTTATTCTAGGGCTTTTCACGGCATACATTATTATATACGTGGTGCTATATTGTGAACTATTATGACCACTTATACTTGACTACTAGACACACTATATTTTGTGCAATGGGTTGTGAACACAGGTTGCAAGTTTTGTATGGGCGAACTTGGGCGAGTGGATTTACAATGCCTTTGCTTTGTGAACTATTATGATAACATGCACTTGACTTCTAGACATACTACTTTTGGCAGTGGGTTGTGAACACACAGGTTGCAAGTTTTGTATGGGCGGAACTTGGAACTGAGTGGATTTACGATGCCTTTGCTTTGTGGACTATTCTAAATGACCAAAAACTTTGCCTTTGTTGCATGAACGCTCTTTAAAAGCTTTACTTGTTAACCAAACTCTATGAACTCACTCAACCATTGTGTTGACACTTTTAGCATGTTTTATCTCAGGTATCTAAGGCATTCACTTCATGGCATGCATGTGGACTTATCATAGAGTCGCGGTGTCGACGCGTCTTACCTACATTTATTGCACTTAACTATCGTTTGGTTGTAACAAACTTATTTTGGTATCTTGGAAATCTATTGGGACCTATGTTTTGTAAACTCGATTATTTTATGAATCAAACGATATTTTCAAACGACACTTTAGGTCGTTCGATATAATCAGTAACTTTGATGCTATATGATCCTCCCCAAGGTATTCCATTCATTGCAAAAGCAGGTAATTTGGGGTGTGATGATTGGTATCGAGCATCGGTTATAGAGAACTAGGTTGCATCATTGACCCTAGACTATAAGCGCATCATCATAGCATCTCATCATATCATTATAAGTGCATACTTATACATGCGAACTTATGACTCAACACCAAACATCATATGAGACGATTAGTCCAAGCATTGCATAGTTACTCCTAAATTATACATAGCCCGATCACCTATGTCTAATTCGGGAAGAATCATGTAATGAAGGGAGTAGTAGTCTCATATGTAAGCTTGATTCGTAATCGAGCCAAATTTTCAAAGATTTTCTTCAAACCACTTGTTTCGGTTTGATCCGAGCGACGTTCTTGTTTGATGAGTTGCAAAGATCAAGCTAGAAACAAGTTGTTACTAAACCGATTTAGCCTAATCGTATGACGGTTCTTGTTTGATGAGTTGTGGGATTAAGTAAAATCGGTTACCTAAAAGTCCTTTGAAAATTTTGCTCGAGAATGGGAAAGCCTGCCTCATCGAGCCTAATCATAAAGGAGCATGTCTTTAGAATGGGATATAGTCACGATATATGCATGAGCATTGACATAATCATTTAGACCATACATGAGCATAAACTTTTAGAACCCTTGTCGCGGTTTGGGCCATAGTATCGTTAATCGAATCACGAGGACGTGATTCCTCGACATGGGAAGAATGTCACAATTCTCAATTTCCGGTCATTTCTCAAACTCAATATTCATCATATTAGTTCATGCATGGTTTTACATTTCACGATAAACGCATAAATTCTTATTAAATAAACACTATCGCGTAATTAATTATTTTGAACATTTGATCCGACGCTTCCAAAAATTATCCCGATATATTTTTATATTCATATTAAGATTATAAAAATAATATTATGAGTTTACCCAGTGTTTTAAATTTATTTTGTATATAAATTGTTATATTTATATAATTACGACGGTTTTCGTAAAACTACACGATAATTATTATTTCACTCAAATTTTGCAAGAAATGTATTTTTATAATTTTTATGACTTCAATATATTTTATTTTGACCCGTTAAAATTTATATTTAGCTAACGCTACCCTAAATACTTAAATAAATACACAAGTGACCAATAATTCTTAAATAACTACACCTTTATTTCTATACATATATACTTAAGTCTTCAAGTTACCCAACTCTTTTATTTCTTATGAAAATGTCGACATATATAGATGACACACCACTTTTTGAGTACTAAATATCCTATGTATACATATTATATTAGTTACAAAATTGATTTTTACTTCTAAAGTAGATATTTGTATAAAACTAGTAAGATAATATCTTAACACATACATTACACCTTCCTAAAGGTGTAAAACAAATGACACTCTTTCTTTTCATCTCAAATTTTCGCCAAGGCAAGAAGAAGAGGGAAATCCATTGTTTTTCAAGAGCAAGTATCATCAAGCTCAATTAGTGATCTATTTCAAGGTTTTGAAATAAAAACCTAAAGATTAATTAAGGTTTTCATCACTTTCTTTCACATAACCATTCAAGTAAGCATCTCATGTCCATTTTTCATCTTTCATGTTCATTTCGTATTCATTTCATCATATTTGAGCAAAAACATGCAAGTCATATGATGTTTGTACCACTTTTTCATTGTTATTAAGTGTTATATATATATTTCATCCTATAATTACTCCTTGTTATATATTATTTTTTGTGATGTCTAGGAACCCATGACACCCTAAGAAGGTGTATGGTAGGATTAGAATAGCTTGAGTTGCTTTGAATGGGTTAGAATAGGTTTGCGCGAGAAAAACTCATTTCGACACGTTTTAAAAGGGTCTGTCCTTATTTTCAAAATCTTGAAAATCCGACAGTGGGTATAATATTTTGGGCTAGATATTTGGAAAATATACTTTAAAAGAAACGTGGCGCTTGAGCGGATTAAAGCGGAGCTATAACGAAGAAGTTATGAATTTTTCAAGTTTGACGACGAAAGATATTTGGTACAGAAAATTCAGCATGTAATCTCGACTTTTTACGAGTCAAAAATGAGTCTTAAGCGTTATAAAATGTGTCGACTTATCAAATATATATTAGCATATATTATTACGATTCCGAGGACATATAAAACGTAGAAAACGGACTTGTAACGATTAAATTACACGCGATTTAACAAAGTTGCCGTAACTTTATTATATAAGAAAACTATTAAATTTCTAATAGACAAGTATTACGGCAAAACAAGGACCATGTTGAGGGTCGTTTTAATATTGACGTAGTACTTTTATAACGTGATGTCTTCTAGTAAAAGTAAGTTCACCTAGCCTATTTTCCAAAATGTCCAACCGTTCGTCAAGAGGAGTTGTAATGAATAATATACGGTCGCTTAAACTTTGCCGAAAACCACACTTAAACTATACTTTGGACTAAAGTACCATACTTAACTTATATTTTCCTTTGTGATCGAGACCTTTATGATGGAAACTTAAACACTAAAACTTTGAGATTATGATATGAGCTTCCCAAAAACCGTTGAGTTAGTTTCCTAACGCTTGACGTGCACCATTTTACGACTAGCTTTTAGAGGCCGTTTTAGTCACTTTCATGAAATTGTCAAATGACATTATTTTACGACGAAAAGTTATAGATTCATAATAAATCACTAAATGATTATCGTAGGATATCATTTCGACGTAAGTACTTGTAAAGTATTTGGTAACTTGGCAAGAGGTCATAAACATATATTTCGACGATAAACTTTACTTTCCTAAAGGTACAAGTGGTATGGATATCATATGAGTTTGCATGCACGACATTGTTTCATGACTTATATTAGAGCATATCATTCATATTAGGTTGCGGATAGAGATCGCACCTCATTTCAGTGTATCTACTTTTGTCACCATAATCATTGCATCAGGTGAGTTCGTAGCCCACTTCTACTCGTTTAATTGTTTTATAAACTCTTTGGGGGAGATACATGCTCAACTACTTGCTTTTACTTTACACTTATATGATCTTAAATATCTTTTGTTTCACTCTGTATGCGTAAGTAGATTATGCCCGAACTAAATTGATCACTATGTTATGAACGCTATTAGTTGAAACACTTTCCTTGATTTTGAACCATTCGACATGTATATTTGAGCTCTTTTAAATTAATTTGGATCCTTTAACATATAAGTGAACACTTTGGACTTGATTTGAACTTTTGACATATAGTTGAACTCTTTTAACTTGTAAAGGACCCTTTTGATATATTTTAAACTTGTTTGACGTGATTTTGAGCGCTCGACTATCTTGAACCTTTTGATATTATTCGAGCTCTTTGACTTACGAACTTTTGAACTCGACTTAAATCTTTGAACTTAATTACGAACTTTTGAAAGGAACTTTTGAACTTAAATACAAACTTATGACTTGTCCGAACTTATTGAACTTAAATACGTGTTATGACCTTGACCTAAAGTCTCCCATGATCGAGCATCATCAGTAAAGTCTCCTTGATCGAGCATCACTATAAAGTCTCCCATGATCGAGCATCACTATAAAGTCTCCCTTGATCGAGCATCACTATAAAGTCTCCCATGTTCGAGCATCACTATAAAGTCTCGTCTTATTGGTGAAGCGTTCTCAATAATTCTCGCCTTATCGGTGGAGTGTGCAAAGTCTCCCATGTTACGGAGCGAGCGTCTCACTATCTTACGGAGCGTTCTTGACCCAAAGTCTCCCTGTTCGGAGCGAGCGTCTCACTATGTTACGGGCGTTCTTGACCCAAAGTCTCCCTGTTCGGAGCGGTGCAAATTCTCCCATGTTCGGAGTGTTCTTAATTGTATATAATAGTTGTATGATGTCTTGTTCGTACATTCGCATTGTTAGTCTCCTATTAGTAGGTAGTATGGATAGCGCTATTAGAGGTCGGCCAACCTCTCGTCCACTATGTTACGGACGCATATTATTTATTCTAGGGCTTTTCCGGCATACATTATTATATCGTGGTGCTATATTGTGATTTATTATGACCACTTATACTTGACTACTAGACACACTATATTTTGTGCAGCGGGTTGTGAACACACAGTTGCAAGTTTTGTATGGGCGGAACTTGGGCGGGTGGATTTACAATGCCTTTGCTTTGTGAACTATTATGATAACATGCACTTGACTTCTAGACATACTACTTTTGGCAGTGGGTTGTGAACACACAGGTTGCAAGTTTTGTATGGGCGGAACTTGGAACTGAGTGGATTTACGATGCCTTTGCTTTGTGGACTATTCTAAATGACCAAAAAATTTGCCTTTGTTGCATGAACGCTCTTTAAAAGCTTTACTTGTTAACCAAACTCTATGAACTCACTCAACCATTGTGTTGACACTTTTAGCATGTTTTATCTCAGGTATCTAAGGCATTCACTTCATGGCATGCATGTGGACTTATCATAGAGTCGCGGTGTCGACGCGTCTTACCTACATTTTTTGCACTTAACTATCGTTTGGTTGTAACAAACTTATTTTGGTATCTTGGAAATCTATTGGGACCTATGTTTTGTAAACTCTGATTATTTTACTGAATCAAACGATATTTTCAAAATGACACTTTAGGTCGTTCGATATAACTGTAACTTTGATGCTATGACAGTCCTCCCCAAGGTATTCCATTCCGCTGAAAAACAGGTAATTTGGGGGTGTGACACATATTTAGCCCCTGCAAGTTAAGAAAACAAACAAACAATGCTAAAAGATAATACAAAGCAAATATAAGTTTACCTTAATTACTTTTCAAACCCTAAACTTTTCATACTCTAGTTTAGCTTGCCAAATGATAATATAAAATAATATGCCCTCATAAGCTAGAAAAAATTCAAACTTAAACAATTCTAAACCTGGAAAACATCACTCAGATGCAACATACGGCAAAAACATTTATGTTCATCCAGACATAAGCCCTTGGTAAAAATATCTGATACATTATCTTCAGATTTAACTTTACAAGTTTTAATGACTCCATCTATGATTTTTTTCTCTCAAGAAAAAGAGATCAGTCTCAAGATGCTTGGTTCTTTATGAAAAATCGGATTAGCTACTATTTGAATAGCATGACTACTATCATAATACATATTAACTAGTCCGGTTTAAGTCCAGTTAAAATTTTTATAACCCAAATTATTTCACAAGCCACACTTGAAATGGCTCTCTATTCTGCCTCAGTAGACAATTTACCCAAAATACTTTGTTTTTTGCTTTTCGAAGAAACCAGACAGTCCCCAACATACACTGCATGTCTAGTCACTGACCTTTTGGTTGCAGTGCATTTGGCCCTGTTTGAATCAACAAATGCATAGACCTTAAAATTGTTACTTTTACAATATGAAACACCTTTACCATGTGACATTTTCAAGTATCTCAACACTTTAAATTCAAGTCTTAGATCAGACTGTTTAGGTGAATGCAATACTTGACTTAACTTATGCACAACATAAGAAATATTAGGTCTGGTGATAGTTAAGTAGATTAATTTACCTACTAACTTTTTATAGTTTCAAATATTATTAAGCAACTTATCATCACCTTCCAATACGTTCACATTTTTATTACTTTTGCTCACATATAAAGGAACTTTTAAAGGCTTACAACCCAACATGCCAAATTCATTTTATAACTCCAAACAATATTTTCTTTGGCATAAACACATAATACTATTTTCTTTTATAACTTCTATGCCCAAAAAATATTTCAAAATACCCAAGTCTTTAATCAAGAATTTTGTATTAAGTAACTGCTTGCATTTATTAATTTCAGACATATCGTTTCCGGTAACAAGAATATCGTCAACATACACAAGTAGCACAATAAATGAATTACCATTAGACTTTGTATATAAAGAAACACCATTTTTACTTTGTTCAAGACCATATTCACAAAGCACATAAGTTAACTTTTGATTCCACTTTCTAGGTGCTTGCTTAAGACCATACAAGGACTTTTGCAATTTATACACCCTTTTATTATTAGCATTAAAGAAACCTTCTGGTAAAGACATATAAACATCTTCAACCAATTCATCATATAAAAAGGCATTGTTGATATCTAATTGAAAAATAGAAAAATGACCAGCCATTTTGAACAACCAAACTAATAAGACATCTAACAGTGATCATTTCTCAAAAGGTGAAAAGATCTCTTCATAGTTAATGCCTTCATTTTTACTATACCCTTTTGCCACTAGCCTAGCCTTAAACCTTTCAACTTCACCTGTGGACTTATACTTGACCTTATAAATCCATTACAGCCTATAGGTCTTCTACCACTAGGTAACTTAGTAATTTCCCAAGTTTTATTCCTATTTAATGTTTTCATTTCAGCATTCATGGCATCATTCCATCTATGATCCCAAGCAGCCTTTTTGTATGACTTAGGTTCAGTAGTCTTGCTCAAATTAGTAATAAATAAAAAGTTTTCATTAGTCAAATTTGAATAATTGACCATTTATTTAACCCATATCTAACCTTACTATCCACAACATAGTCATTAAGCTTATTAGGCATCACATATTTCCTATTTGACTTTCTATAAGACCGCCTACTACTGGGATTTGGAAGTCCCTCATTAGTTTGAAACAAAATATCTAAATTATATAGATCAAGATCTTCATCCTTAGATATATATTTCTTCTTTAGAGGCTGCCCATCCTTATCAGCAACTGCCTGTGTAGTTATGCTGCCTAGCGTATCAGAACTGACTTTTTAAAGGTTTTTAGACCTAGAACTGTCAACACTTCTATTGCTAGTAGAGGCAGAGGAGTTTGCAGTAGGACTATGATCTGCCTTAGTTGACTCTACTGCAAATTTTACTGAACAAGAATTTGTACAACACCAACCCGCATTTTTATCCCTCTTATCATCATAGGGTTCATTAGATCTTTTGACAACAAAAAAGTTTAAGTTTTTTATACCATCAGATTCAATCAATTACTCCTTAGTCAAAGAATTACTTTTAAAAGGTTATATTGTTTCATAAATCTTACACATCTATTTCAAATAAGACTTGTTTTGAATCCAAACCATAAAGTTTATTAGTATGACCAATGAAAACACACTTTTCACTTTTAGAAGAAAACTTATCAATACTAGTTAAAATAGAGGCAAAATAAAGACATCATAAAGAGCTTAAATGAGAGATTTTATTTACAATTATAGACTAATTCATAATGACATTTTCCAAACAACACATAAAACTTGTTTTGAATCGAAACTGTAAAGTTTATAGCCTTTTTTATTATTACTATAACCAATGAAAACACACTTTTCACTTCTTGAAGAAAACTTATCGGTACTAGTCAAAATAATGGCCAAACAAAGACATTCGAAAGATCTTAAATGTGAGAGATTTGGTTTACAATTATAGAATCATTCATAGGACATTTTCCAGACATCACAACCGTGGGCAACCTATTAATCAAATAGACAACAATTAGGATACACTCAGACCACATGTTTAATGGAATTCCCCCTGAAACATAAGGGCTCTGACAACATTAAATAAATGTTTGTGCTTTCTTTCTGTAACCCCATTCTATGGGGAGTATAAACATAAGTGGTTTGATGTAAAATGCCATTGTTATTGCAAAAATTGTTGAAGTTATTATTAACAAATTCATTTCCATTATCACTTTTGAAAATCTTAACAGATTTATCAAACTGATTTTTCAACATTTTAGAAAACTTTATCATTACCTTTTAGCAGAAAGACCTACATTTTTTAAGAATCCAAGTTAACAACATAGAATTACACTTTTCCTATTGTTCTGCTAAAAAAGGTTCAATTTTTGGATCAGGTTTAACACATTTTACAGTTATAAATCCCAATTTGTTTTAGAATGAATACAATGAGTCAAAGCAGCATCCCAAACTCTATAGTATTCGGTACCAGTAAGTTTTAGATTTATAAAAGGTGTTATGTGTCATTTTATTGCAGATACAATGGGTCACTGATGTCAATCCCAACATCGACATTACTACTACTAACCCCACCACCACTCTTAGGATGGGACTCATCCTTAACAGTTTTAAGAACCTCAACCATGATGAAAATAAATACAACAAAGAAAATATAAAACAGACCAACCAAACAAAAAACAGATCTAACAATCAACAAATTCCCTTACACCGGCAATCACAATTAACCACCAATTAATCAAAACCTCCACAACTTCTCAAAAGAACCCTCAACCTATCCTCCAGCAGTCTAAAAAGAAAAAATAGCAACAAAAGATAAAAAAGAAAGGGTGAGCGAGGTGTTACAGAGCACGCACTCCAAACTATTACTAAGATCAGAAGATCTTAAACATAATTGCACAACGAAAACTACGATTGAGTACCTACAAAGAGCAAACAAACAAGATGTAAGTAAATCAAGAAACCCTAAGAATAATATTTAGGTGTTTTTCAAAATAACAATAATAACTGACAATTAAGACAATAAGAACACAATTAAACAAGAAATAACTCCAAGAAAACCACAAAACCCCTTAATTACGGTTTGATACAGAAAACTCTAATTTTGATGAACTTTTACCGAACACTCTTAAACTTCCCACAGTACCATATCTAGATCCAAACAGACTTAAACAACACTTAAATTTTGGAAAACCCTAAAATTATTAAAAATAATAATAATAAAAAAAAAACCTAATTTTGATCAAATCAAAATTAATTAAATATTTTAACGATTTAACAAGACCTGAACAAAATACTTATGAATCAACACTTGTTGATAACAAATTTAAAAACAGAATAAAAAAACCCAAAATATAAAGAATCCTAATTTTGAAATCGACCAAAGAACTTAACGATTTGTGTATCGAAGCTACCACAGCTCTGATACCATGTATAAATTTATAACCATAAACATATCAAAAAAAGATGCAATCATTTTCATACAACCAACCTCCTCATTATTTTTATTAATCTTTTTTAATCACAACATCACCTCTATATCATAACATATAGAGTGGTTTTCGAGACTCAAAGAAAACCAGATTTCAAAACTCAACTATAACACAAACCCTAATTATAGTGAAGATGAGAGAAACACAGAGAGAAAAATACAAACAAGAGAGGGAAAAATGATTGTGAATGTTATTAGGGTTATGAGAGTTGAGGCGTTTATATAGCCCAATATAACAACTTTCAGCAACTTGACATATTCAGCCCTTTCAAAATAAGAAAACAAGCAAACAATGCTAAAGGATAACACAAGGAAAATATAAGTTTACCTTAATTACCTGTTAACCCATGAACTTTTCATACTCCAATTTAGCTTACCAAATGATGATATAAAATTATAGTATGACATGCCCGAAGCTGTTTTCAACCATTTCTTTAGTTGCCCCTGCGCTTGACGTTTTTTCAAAGCATCTAACCACTAAGCTACTTTTGTAGTGGTTAAATTCAGTTAATTAGTTTCAGTTATAAGTATGACATCCCTTTGTTACGTAATGAATTGAAGCTATAATTCATTAATAAAAGCAATGTTCCTTATATTTTTCTTAGTTAATAGTTTATTCAACAACATTTAAACATTAAACTAATTTACCTTATGTGTAAGGCTGGAATGCTCGTTGCTTTTCAAAGTAGGTACTTCAGAATTGATGGAATCTTCGCCTTTAGGGTAAAAGAGCCCCGTTTATATTTGAATCTATGATTCATTGTGTCCGAGATACTTTGTTTGTGCTATATTGGTAATGAGATCTCGCCTCACTTTGTATAACACATATAATCCCTTTACGTTATGTCTTAAATTTTTCTTTTATATATATATATTTGGCAACAAGTGTTCAGGAACGTTTTGAAGAAACTAACATTTAGCTTTTTCCACACAATGTTTATTTGGAAATAAGAAACTAATATTCTTATTATTTTTAAACGCTCCAAATCAAAATGCTACTTCTAATAACATTTACTAACAACTAACATTTATAGTTACACAATTATGTTACAAAACGTGTTATCAAAACAAACAACTATTGTTTTCTGCTATCACCATTTTCATCAAACACACCAAAGTATCAAAAGAAGAGTATATCAATCTATATACGTCGATGCAATAATTTATTTATGAAAAGGGTATAGATTAAAGGGATTTGGTCGAATAATAGCAATGTATTTTTTCAAATGTACCGTCTAGTATGTGAACTTTTTTTAAGTTGTAGAAATGTAATAAACTTTCATAAATGTTCAAATTTTGTATGTGGTGATCACGTGTCATGTTATAAATGATGTCACGTATCAGATGTTCAGGTATGACGCGTCACAATTACGTACCAAATTAAAACATTTATGAAAGTTCGTTATATTTCTACAACTTAAAAAAATTCCACACACTAGATCGATACATTTAAAAAAATACATCACTATTTTTCGACCAATTCCCTAAATTAAAACATAAAAAGTACACATTATAATCATGAAGAATCTTGTATTGCTTTTAAGTGCTTATTTTATACTACTATATACTCCGTATGTTGTTTCTAGAAAAGTGGATGATAAGGAGACAGGCTGGGTAGGTTTGCATTTTGCAAGTTGGGGTTAATTGTCTTTTACCTCAAACGCTTGCCGTACCGCGTGTGATTGTGTGAGTTTCGTGTCCATGTTGTTCACCTTTTTAAATTAGGATATTATGCTATATCTTGCACACGATATTTTGTTTTGAAAAAAAAAAAACAAAAAACAAAAAAAAAAAGTAAAAACTAGTTTATTATCTTTAATAAATATCTATATATGAGGCATTTTATTTTTTGCTTATCAATAAATCAATGATTTATCAAAAGACAAAAATTCTCATCATTCATATAATTTGAACTAATGATATGGATTAACCTAATATTTAAAAAGTAAACATAA
Organism: Chrysanthemum lavandulifolium; assembly: GCA_022545495.1. NCBI lineage: Eukaryota > Viridiplantae > Streptophyta > Magnoliopsida > Asterales > Asteraceae > Chrysanthemum > Chrysanthemum lavandulifolium. The sequence goes on from CM040245.1 coordinate 13,143,361, forward strand.
GTCAATGTTTTTTTTTTAGGTTTTTTGCCTTTCTTTTTATTCACATATATTTTTTTTGTTTTTTTAATTCACGTTTTTTTTAGATTCGCGTTTTTTTAAATTCACGTTTTTTTTAGTTCGCGTTTTTTCTTCGCTTTTATACGTTTTTGTCCATTTTCATACATTTTCATTTGTTTTCATACGTTTTCATCAGTTTTCTTTCGTTTTCGTACATTTTTCATACGTTTTCGTCCGTTTTCAGACGTGTTTTTCCATTTCATACGTCTTCGTCCGCTTTCTTATGTTTTCGTCCGTTTTCGTCTGTTTTCATACGTTTCTGACTATCATAACTGATATTCTGTGATATTCAGAATATCACTTGTGATTTCCTGAATATCACTTGTGATTTTCTGGATATCACTTTTTGATATTGTGAATATCATTTGTGATTTTCATGTTATAAAACATTAGTTGAAAATCACTTGTGATATTCAGAAAATCACTTGTGGTATTCAGAAAATCACTTGTGGTATTCAGAATATCACTTGTGATATTCAGAAACGTATGAAAACGGCCGAAAACATATGAAAACGAACGAAAACGTAAAAAAACGAACGAATATGTATGAAAACGGACGAAAACGTATGAAAACGGACGAAAATGGATAAAAACGTATGAATAATGGACGAAAACGTAAGAAAACAGACGTAAACATATGAAAACGTATGAAAACGAGCGAAAACGTATGGGACGATAACAGATGAAAAAGGACGAAAACGTATGAAAACAGACGAAAACGTATGAAAGTAAAGAAAAAAAACGCAAATTAAAAAAAAAACATGAATAAAAAAAATGTGAATAAAAAAGAAAGACAAAAAGACAAGAAAAAAAAACATGGACTTAGGTTTATCAATTAAATCTTATGTTAATCCTCACCATTAGATAAAACTAGATGGATGGTAATGATTTATCTCTTGGTAAACACCAAAATAAGATTATGCATTTAAACTTTTCTCATTTATTTATATATACTACTTATAAAGCTTGATTATCAATTTTTGAATTTTTAAAAACTTAAATTAATATTATTTACTTAAATTATCCTATTTATCCCTTAATATACTCTAAGTTTGATCAATTATCACTTGACAACTTTTAAAAAATATACACTATATTAATTTAAAAAAGCACACGTTTTGTATTAAAAAAAACACAAGCTTTGCATCAAAGGTTGAACCATAATCACGATTTCGCAAGTATATTATTTGCCGATATACATCGTCGATTTGTACGTGTATACGTCTATTAAAATATAAATGATCAAACTATTCTCTTGTTTAAAAACTTAGGGTCTGTTTGTTATACGCTTTTGGCTTAGGATTTGAAATTAAAAGACAAAAAACCATGTTTGGTTTAAAATTCAGATGTAGAAAATGAGTTATTATACCAAGTGGTCTCACCTTTTTAAAAGGGTCATGCTAATGAGGCACCCCATAGGGGGTGTTTGTACTTTTCTTGAGGTGAAATGCCTGCTGTGGCAGTGGGTGGTAAAGGGTGGGGGGAATGTTTTTTCTCGTTTTCCATGCCAAATATTTGTTATAAGTCTTAAAAGATTTATGTTTTGTGTTATAACACATTTTTGTTATAAGTCTCAAACTTTTGTTATAAAATATTTTTGTTGTAAGTCTCAAGTTTTGTGTTTTTTTTACAAGTTTTTTTATTTTTATTTTTATAACTTTTTTTTACAAGTTTTTAGTTTTATAACTTTTTTACAACTTGTTACAAGTCTTAAATCAGTTATACAAGTTTATGTTTTATAACTTTAAAAAAAAAACGTAGTCGAAATTTTTTTGAGGCTCAGATTCGAAGGTTGCAAAGTGAGATTTTATCTCACTTTACCGTCCATTCGGTTTCGGTTATAATCATCGCCTCAGAAAATTTTATGGCTCAAATTCGAAGGTTGCAAAGTGAGATAACAATCTCACTTTACCGTCCATTCAGTTTCGGTTATCATCATCGTCTCACAAGGCGTTCAAAACTGCACAACTCACAAGATTATCAAACTGCATAAGTCACAAGTTCACAGGATTCTCAAACTGCACAAGCCTCACAAGCTCAAAACTGCACAAGTCTCACAAGCTCAAAACTGCACAAGTCACAAGATTCTCAAACTCCACAAGTCACAAGTTCACAGGATTCTCAAACTGCACAAACCTCACAAGTTCAAAACTGCACAAGTCTCACAAGTTCAAAACCGCACAAGTCACAAGATTCTCAAACTGCACAAGTCACAACACCAACCAACAACAAGCAACAACACCAACACGTTTTCAATGTGCAAGTGGTAAGTAGGATTTCCAAACTGCAAAAGTTCACAAGAAAGTAAACAAGATTCTCAAACTGCATGCATTTCAGGCTTATAATGCCACAAGAAAGCAACAACACCAACCAGCAACAAGCAACAACACCAACCAACAACAAGCAACAACACCAACTAGCAAGAAAGCAACAACACGAGTATCAAATTCCACCAACCAGCAACAAGCAACAACACCAAATAGCAAGAAAGCAACAACACAAGTGTCACATTCCACCAACTAGCAAGAAAGCAACAAGTCTCAGTCCACCACAAGAAGGCAGACAACACAAGTCTCACAGTCCACCACAACAAACAACAACACCATGTCTAGTTCACCATTTGACACACATGAGGTAAAAAAAACTTATCGAATAGGCTCAGATTATTAGCTCTTTATATCATGTTGGCTGCAAATTTGAATATTGCAAAGTGAGATAGACACTCACTTTACCATCCATTCAGTTTTGCCATGCCAAAACTCCTAAGCTTTTTTAAAAAAAAAAAATCATCTTTGCCTTTTTTTTTAAATCTGCTTATTTCATTGAAAGTTGCAAAGTGAGCTAAAAATCATCACTTTACCATCCAGTAATGAAACTGCTTAAGCAAAGTACAAAGACCCCCTAATGTGGTGTTGCATTACCAAACAGAACCAGCTATACAGAGGGGTAATCTAATGAGGCACCCCAACAAGTTTCAACATCCCTGCAAACAGGTTTTTAGATGGGGTGACTCATTAGAGTATCACCTGCAAAACATCACCACAAAGTCTAATAAGCAACAAAACCAAACAGGATTTTAGATGTAACAAGTTTTTAGATCTAACAAGTTTTTAGATGTAACAAGTTTTTAGCACTTACATAAATTTTTTAGATCTAAAAACTTGTTAGATCTAAAAACTTAAGCAACGAAAACCAAAACAGATACCACCACAGAAAGTGTTTAGATGTAACAAGTTTTTAGATATAACAAGTTTTTAGATGTAACAAGTTTTTAGATCTAACAAGTTTTTAGCACTTACATAAATTTTTTAGATCTAAAAACTTGTTAGATCTAAAAACTTAAGCAACGAAAACCAAAACAGATACCACCACAGAAAGTTTTTAGATGTAACAAAGTTTTTTAGATCTAACAAGTTTTTAGCACTTACATAAATTTTTTAGATCTAAAAACTTAAGCAACGAAAACCAAAACATATACCACCACAGAAAGTTTTTAGATGTAACAAGTTTTTAGATGTAATAAGTTTTTAGATGTAACAAGTTTTTAGCACTTACATAAATTTTTTAGATCTAAAAACTTGTTACATCTAAAAACTTAAGCAACGAAAACCAAAACAGATACCACCACAACATCACCACAACATCACCAAAACAGATACCACCACAACATCACCACAAACATCACAAAATACTCTCTTTTTTAGATGTAACCAACGATCTAACAAGTTTTATACTTGTTAGATCTAAAATTTTTAGATCTAAAATCTTTAGAGAGAGAGAGAGAGAGAGAGAGAGAGAGAGAGTGAAAGTAAGTTTTGCCAGAAGTGAGAGAGAAGAGTCAGACATATGAGTGGTGTGGGTGGGTGGTTTGGGTAAAACCGGGGCAGGCACGCGGTATTAAAAACGCGTTTTTATTTTTATTTATTTTTATTTTTGTTTTTGCAAAAGTTTTATACAAAAGGTTATATACAAAAGTTATACAAATGTTTTATAAAAGTTATATACAAAAGTTGTATTCTTTATTTGATAAAAGTTTTAATAAAAATGTTTTATACAAAAGTTTTTATAAAAGTTGTATTTTTTATAAAAGGTACAAAGTTTTTTAAAAATTTGTAAAAATAAAAAAAGTTGTTAAAAAATGTAAAAAAGTTATAAATTATATGTTAAAAATGAAAGTTATAAAAGTCGTATTTTTTATTTTTAGGTGTTCCGTGATTAAGATGTTTTAACTAATTGGGTGCAATCTATTGCTCAATTGAACGGTTTTCTTATTGTTAAAGGAAGAACTAAAACATATAGGGGCTATAAGTACTCAATCGAATTTAAGTGTTCAAGACATGGGACGTCTGCACGTGAAGGTTTAGAAGATGAACTTCAACGGCAGACTGGTGCCGCTAAAACTAATTGTCCATTCAGATTACTGGCGAAATATATAAAAGGTCAAACTAATGGTTGGATCTTGAGGGTCAAGTGTCTGAGGCATAATCATCATTTTGTAGACTCGTTCCATGGTTTTCCACAAGCAATGCGATTAAAATAAAATGAGTTAGTTTTGGTGGAGCAATTGACAAAACATAAAGTAGCACCACGAATTATATTTTCGTCACTAAAAGAGAGCGATCCGGATAACGTGTCTAACATTAAAACGACATATAATGCACAAAACAAGATACGCGGCGCCATTCGTGGTGATATGACTCCGATACAAGTCCTTTTAGCACATTTGAGGCGTCAAGGTTATACATATTACCCCAGGGTAAATGACCGCACTAATGAGCTTGAGGAAATATTTTTTGTTCACCCGACGTCATATGCCCTTTGGACAACATTCCCGTAAATCATCTCGATGGACTCCACATACAACACCACGTTGTTTAAACTGCCATTCTTTACAATTGTTGGAGTTACTTCAACATACAGAACATTCTCAATGGCGTTTAGCTTTTTGAACCGTGAAAAAGAGCCAAATTTCAAATGGGTGTTGGAATGTGTTAAGAGGGTGATAGAAGAACAATATTACCTGCGGGTTATCATCACCGACAGTGATTTAGCGTTGCTTGGGGTAAGCAGAGCAGAATTCCAAAACGCTAACAAATTACTATGTCGATGGCATATTAATCAAAATGTGCTCAAGCATTGCAGACACAAATTCGATATGGAAGAGGAGTATGCGTCCGTTAGATGGACATGGGATTTGATGGTTAAAGCTCCGACCCAAGATGTGTTCATGCACTATTAACATCACCTACAAGATTTATTGGTCCAAAAACAGTGTACTTACCTATTAATACATTTTTTTATTATTATTTAATAAATAAGTACCCGAATTGTTTTCTCACTTTATTAATTCATTATTTTCTCAGACGTTTTGCGGTATTTTAATAACTGGCTGCAACATTACGACCGCATGTTCGTGTTGTACATTACCGATCAATATCGCAGCTTCGGCCAAAAAACAACATGTAGAGTTGAGGGTCAACACGCGTTGTTGAAGTTAAACTTGGGCTCCACACAGTCCAACTTAGACACGTTGTTGAGTTCGGTCGACAAGATTCTAGCTGCGCAAGAAACTGCGATAAGAGACTCTTTTAATACAAGCATAATCAAGAAACTGCATGCGTGTAAGGGCACACTATTTGATGAATTGCGGTATAATGTTTCAAAACATGCTTTACTACTCATTGTCGCAGAAAGTAAACGGGATATGGACCCACATGAATGTGGTCATCAGTTGCGGTTAGTTTGTGGGTCACCATGCTATCACGAACTGTTTTACAATGAGCTTCATGGTATGTATATTAAATTTATGCCTATCAAGTTATTCTCCCCGTCAATACCGATAATTTATACTAGTCACTTTTTATAACACCCCCAAATCTCGGTACAGCGGAAGACTTAATCAAGTTTTCGGGGTGTTACTATTGGATTGGTATCGCACACAAGTATAGCAAAAAGATAATCATTTATCATTCAAAGCCAATCCCAAATTTGGTTATTCAAAGCATTTAGTTCAAAAGTGTAAATATTAGGCCCAAAACATAATTTAATAAGATAGGTCTCCAAAGTTTATCAGAGTCAGAAATGATCCTTGCCCGCCTTCTTGCCAAGCTTCCACCGATCACGTATTCCAAACACCTCTCAAATTCACGAGAAATCATGCTAAAAGGTCGACTTCTGTTGGTGAGTTCATAGGTTTAAGTTCAACAAAATCATAGTGGACCAATAAGAGTTGATTTGCTATGCAAGACCTAAGATAGATAAATACCGTTTGCACACACTGATCCTACCCGGATCTCCAATCATATACTCACATCCCGTATCCAGGGATTACTCGGGCCCCGCGACTCTAGTCTAGCACTGTCGTGGCAACCTCTAGAACAGTTGCCAACCCCGAACTAGGTAGATGTAGAAGTTTATTCTTAGTTAGGCACGGTTAAACCTAGACTAAGGCAACAACTACCACACATCTATCTAAACAGTCAAGCATATAATCAAATCCAAATAGTTTCAACGGTCCAAAAACAGTAGCATGATTCTCACCCCAATATAGTTAAAAACGTAGATAAAAGTGGGGCTATGAAACTCACCTTAGTCACAGCAATGCACGAATCAACACTAGCAGAAGATAACAGGTAATCACGGCACAGCAATGCACTATTCACTATTGACACGACTGACATCTAAGGTTAATCTCCATGGCATCCAACAGAATGTACGATGAGTACAACAAAATAGTGATGACGCAACCTAATGCGTATACGATATTCTTAGAATACGGCTCATACGATAAAGAAATCAATAGAAAGTAATGTGTTGTAGTTTTCGTGGATCATTCATGTCGTTACTTTCAAAAGTACATTATCGTTCCCAATAGTTCATAATTAATATCTCAAAAGTTTAGTTTTAACGTTTCGTGTGGTGGTAAGAAACATAGACGCGACATACAACTCACGCCAAAAAGTATATCAAATCATAACTCACACCAAAGATATAACTCATGCTAAAGCAGAGAGGACATTGACACAGTCGAGACATACAGACCACAACTCACGCCAGAAGGAAAAGACATCGACCAAGTCAAGAATTACAGACATTACTCAATCCAGTCAAAGACTAGGGAATGACGACAATTATTTATGTAAAATAAATAGGTTAATTGATAAGTTTCGACAATTTACCCAATATTCCCCAAACGCACATGTTTAATAACAAAATACAAGTTTCCATTTATCGCTCAATTAATAAAGGTTTCTCAATCGCTATTCATAATTATACAAGTTTACTAGAAAGTACTTCATATAAGGCATATTAAGTAGTGTGCTATAAATGACACGCTCGTTTATCCAATGTTTCCAAGCCATTACGTCTTTAATAAGTTATCTCATCCTTATAACCGTTTTCAACCAATTTATAGAAGCTAGTCATGCATTTATAAGATAGAAGTTTATAAGAAAGTACTTCTTATATTGTATATTAAGCAGTGTATTATAAACGGCGCATTTGATTATGTAGCGTTTCCAAAACATTATGACTTTAATAAATAGTCTTATCAAAATAATATTTCCCGATAAGTTTATAAAAGTTGACAAGTAGTTATGAAACACGAATTATTATCGTAGTAAATAAAGGTTTATAATTCAAATAAAACTGTAGTCGTCGATAATATATATAGTAATATATTTCATTATTAGTTAAAATATAGAAACATAATATTTAGGCTTATTGTAAAACGAATATATTATACTCATTTAAACCAAAATGTTTAATAGAGTACAACACACTAATTAATATAAATGTTTTCAACAAGTTTATAAAAGATATTTTATATTTATAAGACATAATCAAATCTTATCACTTATATGTAACATTCGTTATCGATTAGTAACTACCTTATTTAGTCCTAAATGTTCATCTCATTGTTCAATACATATTTATTCGTTGTTAACTCGAGTCCCATATTGTTTTACCTCGATAGTTCTATCTCGGTTATCGTTGCATAACGATTCGTTACCATATCACGTTATTAAGTAGGTATATATATATATATATATATCGCAAGTGTACCCGTTGACATATCTTATTTATCACTTCCTTATTAGTGATTATTAATTCATTTTAATAACTTTAACGACTTGTAAACTATTGTTGTGTCTAAATGAAATTGAACCCGTAACCAAGTCTATTTGTACCATAATTGTGTCACACATTGAGACTTGTGAACCCATCATTTGACTATCCGGGACAAACCCGAGACCAAAATATACGTAACACAAATAAACACTTGGGTCAAACCCGACTCGACTCCAAAATAGAACAAATCACATGTTTCCTACTTCCTTTTTATTGCCCTTCGAGACTCACACAGATTTGTGACAACAATCAACACAATCCTAATAATTTCAGACCAAGACTTAATATGTAGTACGCCTAATATCCACGGGTCACGACCCGACCCGTTTGTACATCCGAAACAGAAATCTCAACAATCACAACCAAAATACTTTTATGCTAACCAACCCAACGAATTTTCCCAAGTTGTTTCTTACCACACGGATGTAAATCAAACCGTTTCACTACATAGACATGATTTCAAAAGCCATTTTTAAATTCGTTCACAACCATCACTCGTTAGTTATTTAATGTCTACGAAAACAACACGAATCATATAGGAAGTCGTTTAAAACAGAAAATAAAAATGAAAAGGAGGCGTTTAGGGTTTACCGAGAGAGAAACATGATGAAAACGAGGTTGGTGGCATCCCTTACGAGTACTACTCGTAACCACTTGAAACCTTGAACTTATTTGACCAAAAACCCTAAGATCCGAATCTATGATTCAAGATTTGAGGCGCGTGGGAGTGTTTGAATGTGATTATCTTGCATAAACGTGGTCACAAGACACCGATCTATCGTTTGAGATAGGTGGTGTAAGTAGAGAAGGTCACCGGAAAATTGGCCGAAAAAGATGACGGTGCCGGAACCCTAGAAATGGGTGGCCGGATTTTAGAGAGAGAGAGAAATATATGTGTGTGTGTTTTTATAGAGAGAGAAAGTAGATTGTGAAAGTGAGAAAATGGGGAGGGTTGGGGGTATTTATACCCATGGAGGGACCCAACATGTAATTAGAATAAACTTAGGGTTGGAAGTGAAATTATTAGAGGGACCCTTGTTGAAAACGTTTAGCCTAGTAAACGGATGATTCATGACACGGAAGTTACGCCAATGTTCTTAAAATATTATTTCCAATAAAAACGATATAAAATACGACTCGTATCTCACATTAAATCAAACGATCGCTCTAATCGACGTTTCTCCAATAACGACGCATCGAGGAATTTTCGAGTTGTCACACTTTTTTCGAATGCAGGATGGCCTATTCCGCTTAATGTTGTTGATAATCTTTGGAGAACACTAAGTGCTCCCTGGCCTAGAGCCCGACCTGCTCATACGCTTGAAGAGCCTCAAGAGCCTGAAGATGATATTTCTTGTCAAGCTTACGTAGAAAAATTCCAAAATGTTTTTAGCAAAGCTTCGTCGTTTGTCAACAAAAATATGTTAAACATGATGAGAGGTATATCGCTCCGAACTGTGTCAACCCGTGAACTCTTTGTTAAAGAAAGTACTCGTGGACGTCCGAGCGCAAAGGACAAAAGTCCAAGGCTAAAAATCCCGATTTGAACAAAGAACCAACCACGTGGCATCGCAAGTTATTCAAAACCTAAAAAGTCCCGGACTTGAATGAAGAAAGCTGCGAGACATAGTTAATACGTGGGAGAGCCTTCTAACGTCCCGGACTTGAGCGAAGAACCTAACGAGGCGATTTAAGACACGAGTTGTACATTCCAGATGACGATAGCGAATATTTTATGGCTCGAATTCCAGCTCTTTTCCGACGGTGGATCCTAATGATTGTTAACGTGGAAGGTGATAGAAATTGTGGCTATCGAGCCATTGGCGTAGGTCTTGGTCATCCCGAACGGATATGGCGCAACCTTCGAACTCTTGTCAGGGAAGAGGTAAACAATCACCGGGAACTTTACATGGAAATGTGGGGGACTTGGTTTACACAAATTTCGAACTCGCTGGATTGGTTTGGATCAGGATTTGCACCCCACGATTACTGGATGATTATGCCAGACACGGGAGCGGCTATTGCTACAATTCTTAACCGTCCAATTGTATGCATATCCAATTCAACATCTACTACATGTCTTCCGCTTAGGTCCGGTCCAGAGACATCACAAGTATTGTCCCCCATTGTGATTATTCGTGTGGGGGAAGACCAGGCTGCTCACTACGTTCATGCGGGTTTAGATGAAAACTCACCACTCCCGTATACTCACCCACAATGGAGGGCGTTCAGACATGATGTAGCCGCAGGATGGGCAACTCTGTTTGCTGAACGACAAAGCATGTTTAGAAGGACGTAGTATAGATATATGTTGCAAACGATTACCGATTTATAGAAAATGATTACTGATTTATATTGTAAACGACAAAACATGTATAGACGATTACTGATTTATATTGTAAACGACAAAACATGTATAGACAATTACGGATTACTGATTTATATTAAACGATTACTGATTTATATTAAACGATTCCTCATCTTTTGTTCTGAATTCGCTCTGCTCCGGTTCTTCCTCATCTTTTATTACTGAGAATCGGATGACATTCGATGGAGGGACATTCGATGTGTCAAGAACACACCCGCTCGTGTTGAGAGTCCAGATTATGTGCCTTCTTCTCCATCTTATGTGCCTCCTCTCCGGCTATATCTCCGGTGCAGATGAGGAGAATTTTATACACCGTCCTACGGTTCTTCCTCATCTTTTGTTACAACCATCTCGCTTTGGCGAGTACGAGCGAGATTACAGATTGAGGAGGCGATTTTGAGTTAGAGTTTCGTGTGGGACGGATGGCGGCATCATTGGGCGACTACGCCTCGGGCGTGATTGATCTTAGTTTCTAGTTATATTGTGATTTTGTGAATCATGTATCAACTATTAATCTATAACAAGCTTGGTTATTTATGTATTGAAGCTTGTAATTTTGTGAACCATGATATTCTTGATTTATGTTGTAAATAATTATACAAATTCTTTTGGCGGATGCAACAAAAATCCTTTCTTGTGTCGTTGTGAGCGGGGACTTATAATTGAAAGAACATCCCAAAAGCCCAAAAGTTGTGGTAAGAAGTATTATGCATGTCCTTTATCAAAGGTAAATAATTATACGTTTGCTTATTTACGTAAATATATCAATAACTTGTTTGTTAAGAATACATTTCTTATAATTGTTTCACCATGCAACAGCCAGAGACTGAAGATTATGGGTGTCGATACTTTATGTGGAAGGATGTATTTCAACAAAAGTACTTTAGTCAAGGCTCTTCTTCAACGCAGTGCTCAAACTGCGAAACTAAAGATAACACAATCAACATGCTTGAAACAAGAAACAAGAATAAAGACGTTGGAGGCATCACTGGAATTGGCAAGAAATCCCGTTGATCACGCATGTCAGTCGAGTGGAATACTCTATAACCTTATAGATGACATTAATAATCTTCATGTGGAGTATATTTTGTTGTAGTAGTAGTAGCATTTGTTGTTGTACTTGTTGTTTAACGTTTTATTGTTATTGTTTAATTAAATGGAAACGAATGCACAATAAAAAAAACATAACGTAAAAAACTACACAAATTGACAGGTCACTAGTTTTACAACACAAGCTTAATAGAAAGAGATAAAGGCGATTGAACAATATCCAAACACACACACACACGATATAATGTAAACGGTTATGCGTAGATGTGAGTGAAAGAAATAAATTGAACAACCAACCCTCAAGTGAGGGTTATACAAGAGTATTTATAGGAGGGAAGCTAGGGCAACACTCCTAGTCCCTTCCTTTCTCCTATGGGCTTGGGCCTAAGCTCATGGGCCTTCTACATAAGCTTAAGGCTAATAACAAACATAAAGGCCATAATTAAGCTAACTATTACATATGAATTACTAACACTTGATTAAGGTTTAGGAGTGATTCCAACAATCTCCCCCTAAGTGTTAGTGATGAAGAATATCAACGGTGAAGGCGTTGATGTAATAGAAGCTTTGACGTCTTCTGACATTCTTCTTTCTTATGAGAAGAATTTCCTTGATTCGAACAATCTCCCCAGTGTAGAGAAATTGTCTTCTTTGAACAGTTCTGCTTTGACGTCATATATATCTTTGTTCTTTGTTCATTGTTCTTTGTGATGGTAGTGATAGTATGTTGTTGTTATCTGCATCAAGTCTGCCTCAGGTCTGCTTCGTTGCTCCAATGTCTCCACGTCATTCTTCAACATGCTCACACGCTCTTTGACGTTGGATTTCAGTACTGATGAAGTTCTTTAAGTCTTTAAACTTTGTAGATTCTTTGATTGACGAAGAATCATTCTGACTTTTGTGTTGCTTTAAGATAGAACTTCCATTAGTGATGATGTTGGCGTAAGCATGAGAAGAATCTGCACGATCATCCCGCTCCAGAGCTTCCATAAGAAGAAGACATTAAAAACGGTTAGTAATAAGCGGATTCCGGCACTTACAAGTTTGAACTTCGATAGTGTTAACAACATAGTGTGAAAACACAACTCTAATTCTCACAAAGGCCGTTCCTGAACTGGAGTCCCACAAGTGAGATAACACGATGTCTTGAAGTACACCTACGATTCGGATGAGTCATTGAGGTACATCAAGCATCACCTCACGATGTAGACCATTTGAGACACACTAAGCGTAATCCACGGGAGTTACCAAAGTGACTGCTTTGTCGGTCGTTTGATGTTGACCACGGCGGGAGTTTCCATTCAATCACCGAGGATCACAATTGTAAACCTCTCATAAATGTTCTCGACAGTTGCTAAGATCGTGAAGGACTCGATGACGTACCACCGATGTTCTTATTGTTGAACATCAAGTGATGAAATGTCAAGTGTACCTAAGAGATCTTTTGATGAATCTCGTGGCTCTAGACTCAATAGTGCGTTTTGGTTTTCCGAGCGGAGACTAGGGAGAGGGTCTCCTTCTTCAATACCGGCGATCTCTAAGAGAAAGCCAATAGTTTACGTAGGGTTCCTGTGAGAATGAAACAAGCTTCTTTTGAGAGAAACTTGAGTGGCTAAGAAGGTTTAGTGCATGCGTCCACCGGGTCCATGACGACTTTTAATCTTCAATACCGGCGTCACTAAGTAACAACCAAGTAGCATATGAATTAAACCCGATTATGCGCCTAAGTTGAATAATTTGGAGGCTATTTCTTTTCACCCTTTTCATTGCATTTCTTTTAATTCTTCAACTCCTTCTTTATCCGATTCTCATTTTCTCATTTTTATAATCGTACCTAAGGACTTCTAAGTACTAACTATTTGTGATGTCCTTGGGTAGATCCTCCGACTCTGGCGGATCATAGACAGTTATTCCTAACCTTAGTCACCTTATAACTCCATGACTAACCTATGTTGCCATAAAACCAATTTACAAGAAAATCTCTCACAACGGTTATGATTGTAAAACATTTTGTACCATTGTAAGAGTTTGATCTTTTGCGAAATACTCCCTCCACATGTGCTTAAGAGTTTTTACGAAATCGCACGGTGAGGAAAGAGCGCGCACTTTATGAATTGATCAACTCAAGATAGACAATCCCCGCGAGACACGGTTCGTTGCATAGTTAAAGAGTTACATTGTCGACTTTTAGGTGACAACTAGCTCTAATAACTACCTTGAAGGTGTAGACAAGCCTCGAAAGGTTGTCAAACCCGTCAGAGTTCATGTCTACCAAGAGTTTCTCGAATGGTACTTTCTACTTGGACAAGTCCTTTGCGAGATACGTTTACATTACTAGCGAACTAGTTTGAAATTATTACCCGTCCTGGACAAGTCTTTTCGAGTTACTACCAGTTAAGTACCGTCAATTCGTTGGTTAAGTCTATGGCACAAAGATTCATTTGCATTTACACAACATATTTCTTATCACATAATTTTCTCCCCTCAAAATGGCATATAAAATGTTATTTTTGAAAAGTTGAGAATAAATATGACCATTTCGAGTGTTGCGGAAGATGACCATTGTGAACAATTTGTGAACAAAGTTTTAATTCAAATACTCCCCTCAACAAGTGATATAAGCGGTTGAGGTTTTGAAAATCATACGGGAAGTACTTGTTCTTTTGAGCAAAACCTTGAAAGATGAAAGGTTTGATAGGTTTTACTCAAAAGTAAGAAGCTTTCGTTCCTTTTATAAGGATTGTGGCATCAAGCGTACCACGTGGTCCTTTCTTGACAATTACGGGTTGTACTTCGTTATGTGTGCACAAGCCATCTTGAGATAATCAAACAAACAAAATCACAATCAAGAGAGTACCCAATGATTACGGATGATCGCCTACTTTACGAGGGCGTTGGAAAGTCGAATTGGAAAGTTTGGTCATCCTCCCACATAGCTCTCCAACCGTTGTATCTGATCCCGATGAATCAAACATTCATCAATCCTAGTGATAAATCAACGAACATCCTTGCGATCCTTTGAATTCCATCTCTTCATCTGAATTATACCCAACTCATTGTCCTTCAATCGATATGTCAATCCATCTCGAACCATCTCCAGGGTGGCGTCATAGAACTCAGTGAATTTCATCGAAAGCCATGAAGCAAGTATGATGATTTTCACTTTAGTAGACAAACCCGGACTTTTGTTTATGAACGATTTTGTACTGAGGTTCTTGATTGATTCCGATGAAGTGTAGAATTTAGGTAAGATTCCCCGAGGTGGAGAACTTCAATACGCTCTATGATTTGAAGCGTATGAAAACAAGGAGTGCAGTAATGTACTTGATCTAAATTTCGGTTGAGGTTCTGGTATGGGCTCAGGTATGTCGTGTTCCTCACCACCAGTGTATGTAATGTGATCAACGGTTTTCTCCATTGGTGGTGTAGTTTCGAATCCTTGGTTGATCGGATGGTGGTGGTGTGTAGCTGTTGTGTAGTGGTGATAACACGCTTAACCATTTGTCGAATCATTGGATGGAGTTGCCTTCTTATGATTTTGTTGTTGACATAGGTGTTTCTTATGTTGATGGAGGTGATCATTGAGATGATGATTTGGGTTTGGTGGAAGTGTCGATAGGTGGTTCGTAAGGCCGTTGAGGTTTGTGTATTGGATTGTCAACTATGTAGTTGTCTGATTCCTTTTTAAACTTTTCCTCCTCAGCTCTAGCAGCTTCTTTTGCCTCTTTTCGAATCATTTCCTCTTCAGCCGCCAAATTATCATCATCAAGGACTCTTTCATCCTTATCATGATCGTGATCTCCTTCGTCATATATATCCCCATCTTCACCATGCTTTTCTTCTTGCGGTTGTTTTAGCTGTTGTTGTGTTTGCTTCATTTCAACAGTAGTAGTGACAGTGACACCCTGATCCTTACCGGGTTGATTAATCGGATCGGATGGGGTAAGAGATGTTTGCAATGGATCTTCCATAAGTGGAGGACTACTGCTTGACCCTCCTGCCCCACCGGGTTGATTAACCGGAAAGGTTGAAGCATGGTATTCCATCCTTTTATGCTTTAATGACTTATGAAATAGTATTTCCTCATCCATTAAATCATACTCATCATCAGGATGACTTTGTGGGTATGAATTTGAATGGATGTTGCAGAAGGATGTCCACAGCAATTCTGCAAGATGATTATGAGCATATGAAGTTGTTGAAGATGACACGGAGATTTTTCCTGCCAATTGTTTTGTCGTATCCAGCTGGGAATGTGTTTGCCATCAAGAGCTCTGCTGGGGCATTGATGATTGCTTGATTTGCGCCATTTTGTGATCCGAAAGACATTAGACAAAAAGCGGACATATGGAAACACAATGTGTTTATTTTAGTCTGATTAATTATCTAATTCCTTGTTTGATGGTAACATGTTTATGTTAGTTACAAGTCAAGTCACATTATTCCAATTGATTGAAGTTGATGTGATAAGTTACGTGAACATGTTAACAAAGTCCAATTTTCCACTTAACACACAACATATTAACTTTTGTAAGCTTATACGAAACATTAGGTATTTTGTGACTTATGCGTAACATTTAACAAGTAACATATGCGTAATAGGCCAAAATGTAGTGAACAGTGGGTTATGAGTAACAAGGATCCTTATGCGTAAGAAAGGAGCTTATGCGTAGGAGTAAGCTAAAGCGTAAGACCAAGCTTATGCGTAAGAGTTTCTTCTGCGTAAGACAAGTTCAAAGGCTTTAGGCTTACGCAGAGGAATAAGCAAGATGTTACGCGTAAAGTTTACTCGTAAGAGTAAAGCTTGTGCTTGTGAGAAGCCTTGTTACTGAATATCTTTCCAAGATACGCGTAATCCTTTGTAGACCTCTTATGCGTAAGAGTTATGCGTAAGATTTCTCTTAGGCATTACCTTTACGCATAAAAGTATTCTTTAAGCGTAACGGTTTGAACACCAAGATTACGACATTACGAATAATTAACCGTTAACTATAAACATGAAAACTTGATTGCGATTAATTCTAAACATCTTTTAGATCATAAAACAAGCATAAGATCATATCAGATACACACAGAAAGACTTAGGCGTAAAATTACTTAAACCCTAAACCCTTAATCTATGTGTAAGGGATATAGCTACACAAATAAAACAAGAATGTTTCTGGAGTGTCCTAGATGTCATATGAGTGTAATGGAACAAGATTCAACACATTTCCACCACAGAATCAGAAGATTTATGGGAGATGAACCCTTAAAAACCTAAAACTTAAATTCATACAGTTTAGATGTTTCTGGGCTAAATCAAAGGTTCAAAAACATGCATACAAACTTATTCTAACACTTTCTTGACTACCTAATAACATATCACAGAATAGAAAAGCCCTAGATGAGCGCAAGAACCCTAGAATTCAAATTAATGAAATTTAAGATTCAATATGGTTTTAGACGATTGAAACAAGTTTAATAGACACTAAGAAAGGTTTTAACACAACTCATTTCAATCCAAACACTTTTATGCATAGACACCCAATTCGTTCGAGTGAACAATTTTCCAAAGTCAGTTTAAAGAGTTTTAACCGTTGGATTTGAAAGAATTTTAGAAATCCTTGTTTATCATCTTGATTAAAACAGTTTAGAACTTATAGATTATGAAAAACTTGAACGGATTTAGAAGATTTGATTTGGGCCGTTTGATCTTGGTTGTTTTAGGAGTAAATGATTTTGTTAACATTAATTTGCCAAGTTGACACATCCAGTCCCTCAACCTTAAAGAGGTTCCAACCAAGATTCTTTAACTTCCGTTTAGGTTAGACAAAACACATGTAAGGCAAGAAACTTAACGATACTCCCCCTCGATTTTTGAAATACTGAATTTTGAAGACATTTGAGTCCGAGGAGAGTATATGACAAGAAACGTATCCACCATTTTAGAAGAAACAACATGATTTTGGAAACATGCAAGTACAAGGTTTTATGAAACCGAAAAATATTAATTTCTCCCCCTCAACACTTGTTCGGGAAAATTGTGAAAAGTTTGATAGAACACAGTGTTGACGGAAGATTTGTACTTGCGATGTTTGAAAGAAAATTTAGATAGAAGAATATTTTAGGATTTTATCAGATTTTATAATTTTTATTTTGTTTTTGAAAGATATTTATAAAAGAGGTTTTGGTGTTTGACTGGTTTTTAAGAATGTTTTAAGAGTTCATCCAGTTCCTCTTGAGTCAAACACTGCATACCAATATGGTGGACCAACTCATTAAACCTAGCGAGGAGCTAAGGCTTTGGTGAGAAGATCGCTAATTGGTATTCTCGCACCACAAAGTATAATTCAACAGTACCACTCCACGTGGTCCTTGATGAAATGATAGCGAAGATCGATGTGCTTTGATTTCGAAAGTCTTTGAACCGAGTTGCGAGATCGCAATGGCACTCCGATTGTCGCATGATACATCGGATTCATCAAATACATAACCATAGTCTTTGAGTTGTGTTCTCATCCGGATGACTTGAGCATAACACGCGGACATGGCTACATATTCGCCCGGTTGATGATAGCGATGTACAATCCTCGCTTCTTCGATTGCCAAGACACCGGTTTATCACCAAGAAATTGTAGTGCTCTCAAGTACTTTTTCGTGAATCTAAACATCTGCGTGATCGACATCCGAAAAGGCGATTAGTTCAAAACCGAATCCTTCGGATACAGATTCCCAAGTTAATGGTTCCTTGATGTATCGGAGGATTCTTTTAGCCTCGAGAGGTGGGTTTCGATTGGTCTTGACCGATAACGGGAGCATAGATAAGCGGCAAAGACAATATCAGTCTCGCTAGTTGTTAGATACATGAGAGACCCAATAATACTTGGTATTTGGTAGGGTCTACTAATTTCCCATGTAAATCGGCGTCTAGCTTCTTGGTAAGAGTCATTGGTGTGGCATAAGTGTCACGGGTTTTCATTCCAAATTTGTTTAACAATTCAAGGGCATATTTGGGTGACTCAAGAAAATACCACGGGATGATTGATGAACTTGCGGTCCTAGAAAGAACGTAAGTTCACCCATCATGGACATTTCAAAATTTTTCTTCATTAGTTTTGCAAAAGCGATTGAGTACTTTTATGTGTAAACCCAAAATGATGTCATCCACGTAAATTTGAACAATTAAGATATGTGCCCGTGATATTGTATAAAAGAGTAGGGTCAACCGAACCTTTGGTGAAATTATTGGCAATGAGGAAAGATGATAGCTTATCGTACCATGCCGAGGAGCTTGTTTGAGACCATCTGAGTTTTGTTCACTTTGTAGACATGGTTCGGGAACTCGGGATCAACGAATCCTTACGGTTGGTTGACATAAACCGTTTCTTTAAGTTGTCCGTTGAGAAACGCGGTTTGTCATCCATCGAGCGACCGTCATATTCATATGAGCGCGACGAGAAATATCCGAGCGACCTCAAGGCGAGCAACCGGAGCAAAAGATTCTTCAAAGTCTATACCTCTTCCCGACGATAAACCTTAGCAACTAGGCGTGACTTGTTTGGATTCGTTCCCTTGACATTCAATTTGTTTTCCAAATCCATTTGAGACTAATGCGTAGACCCTGTTGGTCTTTCAACCGTTCCCATACTTCAAGGCGTTTGAATTGGTTGATTTCTTCTTGCATGGATTCAATCCGGTTGTCTTTTGTCATTGCGTCTTTAATGTTTTTAGGCTCAGTTAGCGAGCGGTGAGTGCATAAATGCAATGTTCACCGTCTGAGTGAAGGCGTTGTCTCGTAACGGATCGGTTGATTCGGGTTGCCAATAATATTTTCGGAGGATGGTCTTTTGTCCATCTATGTGTAGAGGTTGATGTTGGTATACATTGTGCGGATTCGAGGATTCAAATGGTTTGTGGATGATTCCGCGACATACGTGCAAGCAGACTCATTAGCAAACGGGTTAAAGAACGCATTTGGATCAAAATCTGCGGTGGGGTACTTCATTAAGAATATCATCAAGCTGGTTCATCATTGTTGGAGCGGTTTGTTCAAGCTGTTGTGTTGGAGTCAATGGTGGTACTTCTTTGAGAGTTGTTGTAGCAGTGTATCGGTATAAGAGTAGTATCAGGTTGAGCAGTGGAAACAACGGATACACCTTGAGCACGTTCATCAATATCGTCACTGAACAGTGGAGCGAGCTGATGATGGGGGTTGAGGGAAGTTTAAGCGGTTGTGACCGGGTTCCAAGCTGTTATACTCAGAAGCCATTTCCGTGAGTTCATCAAAATGAGCATGAATCGTTTCCATAACCTCCTTTGTTCGACGATTCCAGATTCGGAAACCTTTACCCAATAAAGACTCCAATGTCAGCTTTGGCTTTGAGGTTTCCAAAGTCATCACGATCATTATTCGGATAGCAAAGAGATCCAAAGACATGAAAGTGTTTGAGATTCGGTTTTCGGTTGTGGACAAGCTCGAAAGGTGTTTTGTTGTGGCGTTTTGTAATCATAGGCGGTTTTGAGTATAGCATGCGATGATCTGACTTCTACCCACAAGTGTCTGGGAGTTTAGCATTGATTAACATTGTTCTTGCAGCTTCCACTAACGTTCGGTTTCGTCTTTCAACAACTCCGTTTTGTTCGGTGTACGTGCAATAGATGTATGATCTTTGAATTCCACTTTCTCATAAAAGTCACGAAGAGTTTTGTTAAAAATTCGGTTCCTTTATCTGTTCTAATTTGTCGACGGTGTTTGGATGAACCTATATTTTCGTGAGAAAGGTGATGATCATTTGTGGAGCTTGGTCTTTGCTTGAAGAAAGTAGACCCAAGTCCAGCGTGAATAGTCATCAACAATTACTAAGATGTAGCGTTTGCCATTTATCGTTTGCACGCGCATCGGGCCACACAAATCCATGTGAAGAAGATGAAGCACATCTTTGAGTCGTGTTCCACCTTTGAAGGAAAATGAGCACGAGTGCTTTTCCCTTGTTCATGGTGAGCAAGGTGATCTTTTGAATACCGGAATCGTGGGAGTCCTTCAACTAGTTTGTGTCGAGCAAGGTTGGTGATGGTTTGAAAGTTTAGATGTGAGAGGCGGCGGTTGCTGATAACGCTACGCGCGTCGTTCGGGGTCAAGGAAACTTCCTTTTCTTGAGCAAGTTTTATAACACCCTAGGCGGTGAACCTAATCGTTGTAGTGTAGTAATTAGGGTAAGCCACGGGTATTGATATCGTTCTCTGGGGAATAGGAATGCTAGTGAGAAGTTACTATGCTAAGGTTGAGGTTGAGGAAGATTATTTTTATCTTTTATGTTTTTAGAAATGGAAAAGTACGAATCTCGGGTATTGGATTTGGGGGTTGGTATTGCTACCGATTACTCTACTATTATCTAATTATCTAAACTAAGGTTGTGATAGTCTATGTCTAATTTGATGTGTACTCGTATGATAGTTTAAAAATGTGTTTACTTAGGTTTTACTACTCCTTAATTATCTCCTATTGATGGTTGATTTGTCACGTCCTTATTCCTAGTTGCGTTGTGATTCTAAGGCTATAGGGCGTGCTTGTTTCCTAACTCTTTGAAACTACCAAAGGGTCTTGTTTACAAATCCTCTAGTGATTTATAGGCGCCTACTCTCGGTTGTCCTTGAATACTTTATCCTACAATTACCTAGATAATTATATTCTAAAGTTCACAAAGAAATTTCAAGCATTAAGTACACAACGAATAATCTAGCGCACTCTAGATCATTAGTCAACTAAGATAAGTATCAACCAATCAATATTCAATAATTAAGTTTCATATTCCTAAGCAAACACACAAATAAATTAGCGGGACATGGAGAACATGCAAGCATACACACAAATAATCAAAGACATAATTAAATTAATGAAGTAAATACTTAGCTTGATGTATAATAGGGTTTAGAACCTAAAATCTGCACAAGAAAGCCTTGGTTCGGTTTTAGGTTTTACTCCAAAGACTACCCACTGGCGAAAAATTCGGATTCTATATATAAGATTACATCTGCGACGGCGTCACCTTATGATTCGTGGCGCCGTCGTGTCGCCATCATTAGGGTTTCGTCTTGGGCGTAAACCTTTCGCGGCGTCACCTTATATTTGTGTGCCGTCCCTTGACTCTGACGCCGTCTTGGCGCATCTAGGCCGTCCCGAGTAACGACGGCCTACTCCTTTAGAACTGGCGTCGTCCCTTGAAAACATGTAATTTTTCCTCACGAGCCGTCATAAAATTCCTTCCGACGGCGTCGCGAGATAGCGATGGCGCCGTCGCCTTTTGTTCAATGACTTTGAGTGTCTCGAATTTGACTTTGGCCATTTTCTTCGTATATTCGCGCCTTTTCGTCCAAATAAGCATCATTCCGACATTTTGCCTTCAAGAGACCTAAAAGTGAAAAGGCGATATTAAGCAATAACGGATACAAAAGTGATCGAATAAGGGCTTAAATGACCCTCAAAAGGTACCTTTTAAAACCTTATCAAATATCCCTACACTTGGTATTTGCTTGTCCTCAAGCAAATGTGCTTTAACCAATTAATTTATAAGTTAGGGGTCATGAAGCATCCATTCAAAGCGGTCCACAACACATATAAGCCCATAAAAGTCATAACAAGCACGGAAAGTACATACTAGCACCTCACATGGGGTGTTTGGATACTCGCATCTCTCTCGGTGTATATATGAAATATAACAAATCGAAATGGAAGATAAACACTCATTAACGGTCCTAGTACATAGATTACCATAGGCTTGAGAATAGATCAAACCTCCGTCGCTTTGGCGTAAGCACCTAGGAAAGACTATCAAAGAGGTCTTTTAAAGGGTTGTAATGTTAGGCTTACGGTAAGGAAATGAAGGGTTTGGTGGGATAGGCTATTTAGTGGTGGATAGTCAAAATCTCTATGTTGCAAGTATCTGAAGAATGGCGTTGCTAAGCCAAGACTCGACACTCTAAAACTCTAGGCAACGAAAATAAACAAACATAATTTAAAAGATAGATGTAGGATGGTAGCAGTATGGTTTTTTTTTTTTTTTTTTTTTTTTTTTTTTTTTTTTTTTTTTTTTTTTTTTTTTTTTTTTTTTTTTTCATACACTTTTACTCTACCATCCTCTACGGTACATCAAAATGATAGGATTTATAGACACATCCCTACACTTGAGTTTTATTACTCTAACACTAATTTGACCCGAATTGAAAAGATCAAAACACTTGGAGTACATTATTATGCAAACAAAGGAATTTGAGTTTAACGTTCTCTTCCTATATTTCATAAACTTTAACTTTTCCCATGAATCCCAATCATCCCAAAGCGTATACAAAAGATATGACTCGACTTAGCAACTCATGCAAGCAACGGATGATTGAACTAAGGGTTTTGGGTGATAACATAAATTGCACTAAAAGTGAGTGCAATAAAGGTAGGCTAAAGCGATTTGGGTGTATATTTGGGGTGGGGTGTAAACAATGCTCTTCATTGATATTCGGAAAACCGAAACATCACGAGAACCGCGAAAAGGATAGGCTCGAGGGGTTAACTAGGGGTATCGTGTACTAAAGATGAGTACAACGCAAAGGGTGTGGGGAATTACTCAACCGAGGTGGAAGAAGTAATTATATTACGGTATTAAACAAGGGTTATCCTAATGCCTCTTATCATTTAGTTAATCCTAACTACACAAGTGTAGTCTCACTAGCGATCTCGGAATGCATCACAAAACAAGTTCTAGAATCTAATATACTACGGTTCACACTCTAAGCATTAAAGATGAATGCTTTAATTCCTACTAATCTAAGGCGATCCTCGCATTTTGGGTGGAATTTAGGTGGTAAGGGTTTTGTGCTAGTCATGCAACTTCCTATCCATGAGGCGCTTTTGTTAAGACTAATGGCCCACTCTTATCGTCATGAAAAATTTTAAATTTGGCTAAAATTACCCTAACCTACATTTTCTCATGGTTTATTACACAAATACTCTTGGACAAAGCAAATAGTCAAGGATAAGCATAGTTTCAAAGTTCCGTTTATTTTCCTCCCTACACTTAAAGCGAACATTGTCCCCAATGTTCCCAAAATATCAAAGTTATGATAATAGAAGGTAATTAAAAGCGAAGAAACTAATACTCCCGATTAGCTCGGTAGGATCCGTAAAAGTGGTGGTTAAATCTTTTCCAAGAAGAGTTTTTGCGTGAAAGGCTCCTTCCAAACTTGTGTAACTTCTTCTTGACAAACTAAACTGCACACTAGAAGAAAACAAAGCGAAACCTTGGCGTAAAATCGGCGGTAATAATATACATAAGACTCGATTTAAACTAGGATATAATGCTTGTGGAATGGATGTTTACAATTTGTTTTGAAAATTAAGATCCGGAAAATTCCAAAATTTTACAAGTAGCTCGAAAACGAGAAAAAGTGGTGATGTTTTATTCCTTCTGCGCGTCGGTTGCAATCTGACGCCGTCGGTTATCGACAAAAAGCGGTGCGATTTTACGGAAAAATTCGGAAAATTTACATCTTTAGAATCTGGAAAAACACGCAAAAACATCCATTATGACTCGATACAAGCATTTGACTCGAACAAACAAACATATATATCTTTTAATTAATTGTTATTCTCATGTTCACGTTTCTTATGAAAGCGTGTGTAATCCTCCTACACTTATCCTTTATGTAAAATACCTTTATATGTGATTAAGGCGAGGTTAAAAACAAAATAAAGCATTTTACAAATTCAAACATGAGGACAAACAATTAATAAAAGATATATGACACTAACAAGCAAACAATTAAGCATGGGTTGCCTCCCGAAGCGCTTTTCTTTATTTAAGAGTCTTATAGCTAGACTCGTAGTCCTACCCTACGTTGCATCACCGCCCTCTTGGCGGTCTCTATCGGGGTTCCATGTTGTAAAGCGTCCCATGATACTCCTTCCTAAGTGTTCACCCTCTCCCACTCGGTCCTATATTTCGGTCCTAAATTCAAACAATCTTTATAGAACCCGAAAAGCTTAGCCATAACATAATCTATTCCTTTTCCCTATCCTCATCATTCACTGTAATAGACCGAGCAGTTTAAGTTCCTTTTCATCATTGGAGAGTGATGAAAATTTCTCAATCTTAAGCGGCATTTGATAGGCTACGTCGTCGACCTCATCCTTGAATCGCACTACTCCTAATGATGGGTCATAGGTCATCCGGTGCTTTCTCGAAGGTTTTCCTAGAATAACGTGAGACAAGCTAGGGTCTATGGCGTGCTAATATCTTCCACAATTATGAAGTCCGTAGGGAATGTGAAACTACCTACATGAGCAGGCAATCCCTTAACTCTACCAAGAAAATTACACTTATCACTAGGATTATCGAGGTCTTGCCTAGTTGGGATAGGCTTCTTCATTATCCAATTGTAATAGGTGCTAGTCATTATGTTAATTGGGGATTTACGATCAATGTAAGCCTTTGCCACAAAAAATGTCCTATGCAACATGGTATGTTAAGATTCCAAGGGTTCCCAAACTTGATTCTAGGGCTTTTCTAACATACATGTGACGGAAGTCACGCACTAAGTGAGGTGGCGGGATAATTCCTCTTCCGTAGGAAATTTGTTGAAATAGTCATTGTCTACTTCATCTTCTTCCTCGGGTGTTTCATCTTCAACAAATGTTTGGTCTTCTTAGTCATCTGTTTCATCCGGTTCCACTAAGGCGATGGCATTGGCGAATTGGGCGTGCTTAATAAGCTTGCTTGGATCCTTAATTTCTACACACGGAGGCTCGGGAGTCGAGATAGCACTAACCTTCCTATCACTTATGGCTTTCAGCGGGTTGTCTATCTTCCTATCCATCTCGGCTTGTTGATGGTTAAAGTGGTCCGAGAGCTTAGCCATTTGGGTTTCTTGGGGCCGCAACTATGTTTTGCAACATCCCTTCAATACTCTTTGGTTAGGACCGTTAGGTGGGGCCACGAGAAATCATTGGAGGTGAATTCTTTGGTTTGTCCCAGTAAAAGTCGGGCTTGTTTTCCATGCCTCCGGGTTTCATTGAAATTCCTAGGTCCGGGTGTTGTAGGAATCTTCCTCCCGTTCCATTATTACGAGGATGCGTATTCAGCGGAAGCATGTTCGGGGATAGGGTGCTAGTCTTGCGTGTTATGAGGATCACAAAG